>JAXIVJ010014678.1:0-33738 GCA_036785665.1 Chirona hameri
GTGGGGGTCGGGGTGCTGGTGTATTTTTCAATGAAGTGAGTCTGACTGAGATCGACTGTCAGGATAGTCGATCTCATTGTTCTGGTACTTTGAGAGTTCTACTATAAATAGTAGAAAACCCGGTTCATTCAGCATGAACATTCACATTCCAGCTATACCGTGCATCCAGCGCAATTGTATCGTTTATGGCGCACGGTGGAAGACCCTTATAAGAAGGTAGAGTCATCCGGCGATTTGACCGAATCCGACTTAGGGGTGGTGACGTCATCTGTACAGATGAATCCCTTACCCCTATACAAATCAATAATAACCTGCAATTTTTGAATGACTATATAGATAATTCTACCGAGCCGAATTACAGACAACATGGCCGGAAAGTAAGACCGATTCAAGCTATCTAACTTATCTAAATAACATTTTGCTCCTAAGTCACTCCTATTTTGACAGCGAAGGAGCTCTTATCTTACTCCTTCGCTAATGTTAAGAGGCCATACATAAGCCGCGCCACAAATGTCGGTGCCCCAAAGTTTTCCAAATAGAACAACGTCACGCACTAGGAAGAACCACCTATGTTGCCGTTTTCGGGCAATTTGCATACGTGGTCTTTTTTTGCATTGCAAAAAAAACTTTGGTGGCTGCAGGGATGACAACCCCCTGCATTTGCTGATCTCCGAGGGTCTCTCGTGGAGTTGATCGAACCGGCTATTTGTATCTCGTTTTAAACTTAAACAAAAACATCCCATTATTAAGTCCCATTATTGGGACAGAGCTTGTGCTTGCGTGGTTCTCAGTTGTGTGACGATAAAAGAGTATTAGCTAATAGCTTGGCTCCTCCCATCGCTAACAATGTCCGTGAAGTTAGCCAACAGCCAAACAAAACGGAAATTTGCAACGGCCGAATTTTTTTGCATAAAATACGCAAGTAGATCAAGTCGCATACGAGGATCACGAATCTGATGTTATTCTTAATCCAAGGTCATAGGTCAAGGTCAAATGCGTAAAGAAGGTTGTGTACCCTTATGCACCTTTTTTACGGACAAACGGTATAGCGCACGGCCCTCGCAATGACCACCATTCGAAAGAGCGCCTCAAAATGAAGGTAGTGTTTTCCTCTGAATTTCGATTTATGTCACCCAAGGTCACCCATCAAGGTCAAACTATCAAAATCAATCAAAATCGGACCCTATGTAACATTTACGGACAAACAGTACACCGCACGGCCTTGCAATGGCCACCATTCGAAAGAGCGGCTCAAAATGAAGGTTGAATCTTCCTCGGAATTTCGATTTAGGTCGCCCAAGGTCACCCATCAAGGTGAAACTATCAAAATCAATCAAAATGGACCGTATGTACCTTTTTACGGACAAACGGTGCTTTGCACGTTTTTTAATGGCACCATTCGAAAGAACGTCTCAAAATGAAGGTGGGGTTTTCCTCTGAATTTCGATTTAGGTCATCCAAGGTCACCCATCAAGGTCAAAACTATCAAAATCGATCAAAATCGACCTATGTACCTTTTACGGACAAACGGTGCTTTGCACGTTTTTAATGGCACCATTCGAAAGAGCGCATCAAAATGAAGGTGGGGGCTTTCCTCTGAATTTCCATTTAGGTCAAACAAGGTCACCAATCAAGATCAAACTATCAAAATCAATAAAAAAACGACCGTATGTACCTGTTTACGGACAAACGGTGCTTTGCACGGTTTTTAAATGGCACCATTCGAAAGAGCGTCTCAAAATGAAGGTGGGGTTTTCTATGAATTTCGATTTAGGTCACCCAAGGTCACCCATCAAGGTCAAACTATCAAAATCAACCAAAATCGAACTTATGTACCTTTTTACGGACAAACGGTGCTATGCACGTTTTTTAATGGAACCATTCATAAGAGCGTCTCAAAATGAAGGTGGGGATTTCCTCGGAATTTAGATTAAGGTCACTCAAGGCCACCCATCAAGGTCAAAATATCAAAATCAACCAAAATCGGCCTTATGTACCTTTTTACGGACAAACGGTGCTTTGCACGTTTTTTTTAATGGCACCATTCGAAAGACTGCCTCAAAATGAAGGTGGAGGTTTCCTCGGAATTTCGATTAAGGTCACCCAAGGTCACCCATCAAGGTCAAATTATCCAAATCAATCAAAATCGACCTTATGTACCTGTTTACGGACAAACGGTACACCGCACGGCCTCGCAATGGCCACCATTCGAAAGAGCGGCTCAAAATGAAGGTGGGGTTTTCATCGGTATTTCGATTTAGGTCACCCAAGGTCACCCACCAAGGTCAAACTATCAAAATGCATCCAAATCTGGCTGTAGGCTAACTTCACGGTGCGACAGCCATGAAGTTAGCCAACAAGTAGGAAAAATGGCATCTTCCTACTGTTTCCTTAATCCAAACCTGAATCGAAATTCCGAGGAAAGCACCGTTTGTCCGTAAAAAGGTACATCAGTTCGATTTTGATTGATTTTGATAGTTTGACCCCTGATGGGTAACCTTGGATTGACTTAAATAGAAATTCCGAGGTAAACACCACCTTAATTTTTGAGGCGCTCTTTCGAATGGTGTCATTTAAAAAAAAACGTGCAAAGCACCGTGTGTCCGTAAAAAGGTGCATAAGGTCAATTTTGATTGATTTTGATAGTTTGACCTTGATGGGTGACCTTGGGTTGACCTAAATCGAAATTCCGAGGAAACCCCACCTTCATTTTGAGGCGCTCTTTCGAATGGTGTCATTTAAAAAACCGTGCAAAGCACCGTTTGTCTGTAAAAAGGTACATAAGGTCGATTTGTATTGATTTTGATAGTTTGACCTTTATCGGTGACCTTTAGTGACCTAAATCAAAATTCCGAGGAAAACTCCACCTTCGTTTTTAGCCGCTCTTTCGAATGTGGCCATTGCGACGCCGTCCGTGTACCGTTTGTGTCCGTAAGAAAAGGTACATAAGGTCGATTTTGGTTGATTTTGATAGTTTGACCTTCATGGGTGACCTTGGGTGACCTTAATAGAAATTACGAGGAAAACTCTACCTTCATTTGAGGCGCTCTTTCGAATGGTGCCATTTAAAAACCGTGCAAAACACCGTTTGTCCGTAAAAAGGTGCATAAGGTCAATTTTGATTGATTTTGATAGTTTGACCTTGATGGGTGACCTTGAGTGACCTAAATCAAAATTCTGAGGAACACGCCACCCTCATTTTGAGCCTCTCTTTCGAATGGTGCCATTAAAAAAATTGTGCAAAACCGTGTTTGTCCGTAAAAGGTACATAAGGTCGATTTTGCTTGACTTTGATAGTTTGACCTTGATGGGTGACCTTGGGTGAACTTAATCGAAATTCCGAGGAAAACCGCACCTTCATTTTGAGTCACTCCTTCGAATGGTGCCATTTAAAAAAACGTGCAAAACACTGTTTGTCCGTGAAAAGCTACATAATGTCGATTTTGATTAATTTTTATAGTTTGACCTTTATGGGTGATCTTGGGTGACTTAAATTAAAATTCCGAGGAATACCCCCCCCCCCCCCCCTTCATCTTGAGCCGCTCTTTCGATGGTGGCCATTGCGATGTCGTGCGGTGTACCGTTTGTCCGTAAAAAAGTACATAAAGTCGGTTTTGATTGTTTTTGATAGTTTGACCTTGATGGTTGACCTTTGGTAACCTAAATCGAAATTCCGAGGGAAACCTCACCTTTATTTTGAGACGCTCTTTCGAATGGTGCCATTAAAAAACGTACAATGAACGGTTTGTCTGTAAAAAGGTAGATATGGTCGATTTATTTTGATTTTGATAGTTTGACCTTGACGGGTGACATTGGGTGACATTAAACGAAAATTCTGAGGAAAACCTCACCTTCATTTTGAGCCGCTCTTTCGAATGGGTGGGCATTGCGAGGCTGTGCGGTGTAACGTTTGTCCGTAAAAATGTACATAAGGTCGATTTTTATTGATTTTGATAGTTTGACCCTTATGGGTGACCTTCGGTGACCTAAATCAAAATTCCGAGGAAAACCCACTTTCATTTTGAGCTGCTGTTTCGATTGTGGCCATTGCGAGGCCGTGCGGTGTACCGTTTGTCTGCAAAAAGGTACATAAGGTCGATTTTGATTGATTTGGATAGTTTGACCTTGATGGGTGACCTTGGGTGACCTAAATCGAAATTTCGTGGAAACCCCTTCATTTTGAGGCGCTCTTTCGAATGGTGCGATTAAAAAAGTGCAAAGCACCGTTTGTCCGTAAAAAGGTCATAAGGTCGATTTTGGTTGATTTGGATAGTTTTACCTTTATGGGTGACCTTGGGTGATCTAAATCAAAATGCAGAGGAAAAACTCACTTTCATTTTGAGCCGCTCTTTCGAATGGTGACCATTGCGAAGCTGTGCGGTGTACCGTTTGTCCGTAAAAAGGTACATAAGGTCGATTTTGGTTGATTTTTATAGTTTGACCTCGGTGGGTGACCTTGGGTGACCTTAATCGAAATGCCGAGGGTAAACCCCACCTTCATTTTAAGGCGCTCTTTCGAATGGTGGACCATTGCGAGGCTGTGCGGTGTACCGTTTATCCGTAAAAAGGTACTAAGGATACACAACCTTCTTTACTCATTTGACCTTGGCCTATGACCTTGACATTAAAAATAACATCAGATTCGTGATCTTCGTATGTGACTTGACCTACATGCGTATTTTAGGCGAAAAATTCGGCCGTTGCAAATTTCCGTTTTGTTGGCTGTTGGCGGACATATGTTTCTGACGAAGCTTTTTAGAGATCTCATCTCATCATCTTACTTACTTGAATGTTTTAGTGTTCATGTCCCATCCAGGAACACCAGGGTTGCGGCGTTCACCCCTGTTCGACGTCCCCCGCAGCCGTGTGGACACTGTGCAATCTAGCTTATTTGTGCTGGGACCCCGCTCAGTGAATGACTTTGTCGCTTCGAGTCCTCTGAGTGATGTTTTTAACGATGTATGTATGTATGTATGTATGTATTTACTTCACGGGGCATCCACAAGTTGGCGTGGCTATTAAGCCCCGGGTCGAGTGGGGGAGTAAGACATGCAGTGAAAGAGAGCACACAGTCGCACAGCCTAAATCCTAAAACCACCAACATTCACATATGTCACGACACACACGGGTCACTGAGATCAGTCGTCTTGTGGGGTGTCCGTCGTCCGTAGTAGCGGACCCGAGGTGCCGTTTCACCGCGCGCGTGAAAGCTGGCGGCCCCAGCTGCGAGATGTCAGGTGGGAGTCCGTTGTACAGGGCGGGTGCCCTGCAGGAGAACCTCCGCTTACCGGCCTCAGTTCTGGAGTGGGGGACGTGCAGCTGCTGGTCCTGCCTGGTGGATCTGGCGCGGACAGAGCTGTTTGTGCGGAAGGCGCCTGCGAGCACGTCCGGTTCGCCATTCGCCATGATTTTGTGTGCCATGCTGAGCGTCGCCGCGTCAGCGAGTTGGTGGGCAGTCAGCCAGCCTAGCCCTTCCCGCAGGTCGGACACGGGATCAAATTTGCGACGTCCGGAAATGGTGCGAGCAGCATAGTTTAAGATCTTTTGAATTTTGTCCAGGTTCTTCTGGGTGCCATTGCCGTATACGGATATGCAGTATCTGACGTGCGGGAGGACCAGCGCTGTGACCAGTGTGGTGATGATGCCATCAGGTAAGAGGTGGCGCGCATGGGAGAGGCCGGCCAAGATGCCTATGCAGCTGCGGCTGACGTGTGACACATGAGCGTCCCACGACAGTGTTTGATCAAAAGTGATGCCCAGATTTTTGACTTCCTTCACGGGTTGGAGGGCTGCGTCACGGAAGGTGACCTGAAAATTTGGCAGATTGCGCAAATTTTGGCGGCTACCGAAAGCGATGAGCTGAGTTTTTGCCGTGTTTACTTTGAGGCCGTTCGCGCGAAACCAAGAATCCAGTGTGACGAGAGTTAGCTCCAAGCGGGAGATGAGCGCTGGTAGGTCGCCCTTTTTGCCGGTGATAAGCACCTGGGTATCGTCCGCGTACTGCACCACGCCGCCTTCAGAAAGCGACGCCATGTCGTTAGCAAAGATGCTGAACAACAAAGGCCCCAGGCCGACCCCTGAAAAACGCCCCATGGTGTTAGCGAGTGGTCGAGAGGTCACGGCGCCTGATGACACGCTTTGGGTGTGTCCGTGGAGGTAAGAATGGAACCATGTGGTGTCAACTCCATGCTGCTGCAATTTGTTCAGGAGTAGGTCGTGGTCGATGACGTCAAAAGCTTTACTTAGGTCGAGGAGGCAAAGTAGTGATATCTCCCCGCTATCGGTGGCGGAAAGCATGCGATCGGTGATGGACAGTAGCGCGGTTTCTGTGGAGTGATGGGGTCGGAAACCGTGCTGGGAAGGAGAGAGGAGATGATTGTCGGATAGGTAGGAGTAGAGCTGCTTCTGCACCACCCGCTCTACCACTTTGGAGATGACAGGTATGATTGAGATTGGACGGAAGTTTGATGGGTCAGATGGGTCGCCAGACTTGTGGATTGGGTGAATGATGGAATGTTTCCAGGAGTCGGGGAATTCGGCCAGGGTAAGTGAGGAGTTGACGATGTGAAGGATGACTTCACCGATAGCAGGGAGGACGGCTTTGATGACTCGGATACAGATTCCGTCCGCACCGCGTGCTGGAGAATTACGCATGGTGGCGATGGTTCGAGTAAGTGAGACTAGGTCAATAGGGGATAAGAATAATGTGCAGGCACCGACTCGCGGAAGGCGGCAGGCAGGGGCCGGGGCCGCGCCACCAGCGGCTATTTCTGCCGCAACTCGGGGACCCACAGACACAAAAAACGCGTTCAGGTCTTCGGCAGGTACCTGTGGCTGAACCTTTTGCGCCGCCTTCTTGTCGCCTATGACGGCTCGCATGTTCCGCCAGACTGTGTGCGCGCCTTGCTCGCGTATGCGCTGGCCTATTGCTAAACGTGTGTCCCGGCGAATGGCGGACCGGACGGCTCGATTGAGTTATCGGTACTCAGGGGACCCTCTGCCTGCCTGGCGCAGGGTTGCGCGGCGCTGGGCCATGAGCGACCGAGTCTGGTCGGAGACTGGAGGCGCGGTGGGGTTGCGAATCCTGACATCCCGCAGCGGGGCGTGTGCGTCGAGAATCGGTAGAAAATTTGACATGAAGGAGCACCACTTGTCGGCAACGGTCGTAGAGATAAAAACTCCCCCCCCCCCCCCAATCAGCGGTTTGTAGGTCGCGAAGAAAGGCACCACCATCGATGCGGTTGAGACAGCGAGAGCGGGTGACGGTCGGTTTACGGCGAACACGGGGAATGTTCATGCTGACACGGATAAAGTTATGGGGGCTATAATTACAGTGAGCGGTGCGGCAGTCTAAAACAATGTCACGGCGCTGAACGATACAAACATCCAGTAGAGAGCCTGAGGCGTACGTGGAAGATGTTACCGATTGAAATAGCGAGTAATCGTGGAGAAACTCCTCTAAGCGCCTACGGCCAGGATCGTGACCAGCCTTCAAAAGGTCACAGTTCAGGTCACCGCAAATCACCGTGGACGCGGTCGGGCACTTCGCTAAAACCTGCTGCAGCTGGCGCTCCAAGTCGTCAAAGTCCGCCTGCAGCGCCGTGACCGTGTGTCGAGGTGGGCGGTAGACACTACCGATCACGAGTTGGCGTCCTCGTTCCTGCTTGATGACGGCCCAGAGGGACTCGAGCTTGCTGTCTGGGCTCTTATCGGTGGTGAGCTTGAGCGGAGATGCAGTGATGGTGTGTTTGGTGGCCAGAGCAACTCCACCGTACCCGCAGTTGTCGGGGCGGTCAGCACGGTGGAGGGTGTAGCCTGGGATGACTAGCAGTCTGGTTGGAGTGCTGGGCCGGAGCCACGTCTCGGAGATTGCGATGGTATCGTAATCCAGACGATACAGGTCGTTGGCTAGGTCAAGGAGCTTGGGCTTCAGTGATTGGACGTTGATGGAGCCGATGCGGATGCCGTTACAGGTGTTGATGCGGATGCCGTTGCCAGTGTTGCCGCCTCCTCTCCCCCTCCGACCACGCGCCCCCCGGCGCTGCGGCCGTCGGCCACCGCTGCGCGGCTGCGCTCTCGGCGTGCCGTCCCGACCCGGCCGGGCCGGGCTGACGTCACCGGTGGGCGGGGCCGCGCCACTGGCGGGAGGGGTCGGGCTGCTTGAGGGAGGGGAGTCTCGTCGGTCGACTGTGACACCGAGCGGGGTGGTGACGTCACCGCCCGGGGCGGGGCAGGCGAGGGGCTGCTGACGCGACTCAGGTTGCAGTTGAAGAAAAAAAACTGGTGCGGCTCAGGTTCGGCGGGCCGGCCAGGGGGGGCCGCAGCCGCCGCGAATGTGAGCTCCGGCGGCCGGGGCTCGCGGGCCGAACGCAGTGGGCCGGCAGGTCGTACCGGGCGCCTGGTGTTCGCTTCGGTTAAGAGCCGCGAGTGATGATGCTGGTGACGAAGCTGGCGATGGTGACACGCGGGGTCGACGGGGTAGGAGGCCGCGTTGCAGATCAGCACTAGCACCCGGACAACAGAGAGTAGCGTGAGTAGACGTGCCATGTCGAGGTGCATAACGGCTGACTCACAGTTCTAAAGAAGACGATGGTGAAGTTGGTGGTGACGATGATGACTTGGCTGATCAGTGTGAACCCGTACTGACCGAGAAACGATGTGTAGCACTGGCCAGACACCACTGACACACTCCTCCAAGGCAAAGCGGGGTGGGGGAGGAGAGCCCGCGCTCGTAGGAACGATGCAGTAGGAAGGCCTAATAAGACAAAGTGAGATATACGACGACGTTGGGAAATTTTATTTAGACTCCGACTCGATTGATATGCGACTGTTTTGTATGGACTTGGATATTTTATGATGGACTTCACCTGTAATTGGGCTCACACCTGTTGGTGATTAATACATCATATATACAATCATATATACATACAATGTTGCTGTGAAGTCAACATGTTGGATTTCTGCCGCCACTGGCCGATCTACGGTTGTGCAGGGCAAAATTGGTAATTTACCCTACCCCACCGCTCAACAACTATTTGCTGACGCCCCCCACCCGCGCTCAATAACTTCGCTGACGCCCCATCCCCCTCCCCTCCCGTTCAACAACTGTTCGCTGACGGCGCCCTCATGTCATGGCGTCTTCTTGGGGCTTGACTCCCCGTTGACAGGTTTCTAAATACGCCACTGCTTGTGACTATCACCCTTTGCGGAACGACATCCCCCCCCCCCCAACTGGAATATTTGATCCTTCACTGGCTTCGGAACAGACAGCGGCTTTTGCCACTCCTGGCAAAAATCCGTGGCGCCGCCATTCAGTGTTCATGAGACGCATGCTCGTTATGATGTATGTTGAAATAGACGGGGCTTCAAGTCTGATCACCACCGAACCGAAGGGACCGTGAACAGGCCTCATGATTCGTACTTACACGTCATCGAGAAACTGGGCCTTGGTGCAGTGAGCTTCGGCGGTGACTCGGAGCGGCAGCGCCAGCGTGCTGAAGGCTGTCGGCGTACCAGCGCGGTCAGACCAGGCCACTGCAGCACCTGTCTAGCATATTGTCGGCAATTGTTATGTCGGCAATCTGTTCCTACACATGTCTACTGTGAACGGCAGACCGCTTGAGACCCTAATTTTCGGCGACAACTTTTGAAGGCACTAACGGATTTCTCGCAATGGACGTTTCCGACCCTGCGCTATTTTTTTTGTTTTTATATGATAAAGGTTGGTTAGTGTCAAACGAAAATTTAGGTCACTTTCTATTCACTCGTAATGTTAAAGATAATACGAGCTCGGATAGAGGCCTGGTCGCTCTGTGGTCCCGCCCTCGACTCCGCCCACCACTCGCAACTGACCGGTCACGGGTCGGACAGCGCCGATTCAAGGTCAGCCAGGCCGGAGCTACGCTCTGACGTCAGAGCTTAGCGCCACCCTTTCACAATAGCCTCTACCCACCGATTGAATTCCCTGCGCAAGTTTGAACATTACGAGTGAATGGCAAGTGCCCTAAATTTTCCTTTGACATTAAAGGAAATAGTTTACCTTCAACATTAGTTTTAAACTGAGATAGCAGTTTTGTAGCCCGTGCTGGGAAACCCCATCTGCAAGTTTTCTTGACTGAAAAGACTCCAGTATATTTGATTTTTTGGCGAAGGAATGCGGTGCTGGCGAAAGAATGTGGTGCTGGATCTAGTCCGGGCAGAGGCTATACCATCAGCCAATCAGCTTGCAGCTGGTGCTAGCAAGCGAACCGCCGGCCGCCGGTTGGCACATCTGTAATGCGAGTCTATCTTTACGCGACTACTTTCGAAATGTGATTGGCTGAACCATTTTTTAAATTCGCGTGACGTCAGGACTCTGACTCAGAGAGTATGCATATAGTTTTGATAAACAATTATAATGTACGGCCTTCTGTCCTGAATCGGCGTGATATAAGGCCATTTTTGACAATATAAGAATACAAAAAATGTATTAAATATAATCATCGTGTTTGGGAAAAATTTCCAAGGTGAACTATTTCCTTCAACCGGCCTTAATAACAAAATGGCGCAGGGTCTGCAATGTTCATTGCGAGAAATTCGTTCATGCCAGTTGGTGCCTCCAAAAGTTATCGCCGAAAATTAGGGTCTCAATCGGTCTGCCGCTCACCAGTTACCTTGACGCTATTATCACCCAGCCCCCACCAGTAACAGTTGGCAGCACTCGGGCGTTTGGGCGTTAAAAACCTACTACACCATAGACATTATCTGCAAGTCCTACACTGGATCACAAAATTATTATGTAATTCAAAACTGACAGGACTTTGTATTACTACACACTGTTCGTTGAGGTTTTGTGTTTTTGTGGGTTTCCTATCTCTGGCCTTTAGCGTTGAGAATTTGGTGGTGGCGTATTAATTTTTTGGCATGAAAATTCATAAAAATGTATAATTTTATGGGAAAAATAGGTAACTGCTACTGTCGTTGGAACAAAACAAGTTTATTTTCTTTCAAATATTGCTTATTTTACCGGAAATATGCCCATAAGCGAGGTGTTTTTATTAGCATAAAAGAGATGACTGGCTCTGCCTCAGCCGGTCCTGCAGAAAAAACGCGGTGGCATCACCACGTACTTTGGAATGTCCTTATGTGCAGAAGAGGTAATTTCCAGAAAAATGTGGCTACCGTGGGACTTCTACCACCTTTATAAGTACGTTTTACTATGTAACTCAATTATTCTGGGGAAAACCCGTATAATCCCTTTAAAGGAAATAGTTCACCTTCGGAATTTTTTCAGAACACGATCTTATTATATTTTTGAATACAGTTTCTTTTTTTATTTTCAAAAATGGTCCTACATCGCGCCAATTCAAGACAGAAGGTCGTAAATCATTAATGTTATGGTGTGCGTTATTGGTCTGCGCATGCTCCATGGCAGTGCTGGCACTTTCAGACGGTACGGTATATCATATATGCGCCGAATTCCTTCGCCAAAAAGTCAAATATCTTCGGCTGGAGAGTCTTTTTCAGTCAAGGAAACTTGCAGATAGGGGTTTCCCAACATGGGCTACAAAACAGCTATCTCAGTTTAAAACTAATGTTGAAGGTGAACTATTTCCTTTAAGTGTCAGCCCGTACCATTCTTCAAAATTACAATATTCAAAGCATCAATAGATTTTTGCTGCATATAAAATATATTGTATTTCTTGAACTTAATGGCATTTAAGTGCATGAAACAGACACCTGATCTTTTAACCTGCGCTATGCAGTTGGGTGTTTGAACACTACCTCCCTCCCTCGAGGTTTTTCGGAGATGACGAAAAAACGGCGGCGCGCATCTTATTCCTCCATTCTTTGCGCAACCCTTCTGATTTTGTGTTTACCTGAGGTCATCTCAAGTCAGGTCACCAGGCCACGTCAAGTGACCCCACCTCCAAAAACGTTTGCGGTCGTGCCACATCTATATATAGTGTTTGACTGAACGCTTTGAAGCTCACATGATTTCATGAGGTGGTATGTGCCTACAATTCGTTTATCTCGGATTTTGTTTTATATTGATGACCTAAGGTCGGGTCAATGTCGTGACATTATATGTCAATAGGAAAATAATCAAATGTTTGCTTTTCAGAAGACACACATCAGATCAGCCCAATTCCTTCTAGATCATTTTATTATAGGTCATTATTGATGACCCAGGCGGAATTTCTACTCAGTAACAGGGTCAGCTAAGGTCAGCTGAGGTCACCAACACCTAGTTGTCAATAAATATCGATAAAATAACGATAGAGATGTGAAACCGACACCACTGTGTTTGTCACGTCACAAGGCATGTCTACCAATATCCAACATGACCTACTTCAGTCACCACATGATCTTGACCTAAAGTCAAATTTTGAAGTTGACCTAACCCAGTCATCATTAATATGTGTCAATGCGCGTTGACGAGATGAACACGATGACCTTAAATTTGCTGTCCTATCTCTATTAGGTAAAAAGTTTGACGAAAAATGTTTTGCCAAAAACAGCCTTTTTGACATTTGATGACCGCTGGAGCCTAAACCAGAGCTAAAATGTATAACGATATATTTCTTTTAGCGAGAGCTTCCAATTGTTGTTTACCTTTTGTTTCTAGCTATCATAGTTCCCGAAATATTCCGAGGGGGTGGTTCTGGAGCAGTCCTAAAATTGGAAAATTTGACCTTGGATGACCTCCAGTGGCCTCAATATTGACCTGAAACGAAAGAAATGGTAACTTCAATTTGCCTCGCTCTGAGCTTCCGATGGTTTCCCCGTCTTTCTACTTTTTTTAGTTTGACTTACTCCCTACTATGTACCTACTTTAAGAGGCCCACCTGGACGAGGGTTTATCCCAAAATGAAAACGGCGTTTATGAATATTTTATACATTTCGTTCAGCACTCCGTAACGGCAAATGTGTGCATTTCTGCGTTATAAAAACCCACTTTATAGAACAACTACAATTGAAACTGCCATTTATTCTGACACGCTTTCGGCTTACAAAATTATAATATACCTACTTTATTGGCATTTGCTTTGTTTCGAATGGATGTTTTCAAAGAAGCAGAAAAATAGGCTTGAAGAGAGTTATGGAAGCTGAAGTACTCGTAAATACATATGCATTGAACAACTTTCAGCATAGAATATGCAAATTAATGGACATTTTTTTTTCTACAGATAAAATGTATTCTGTGACATTACTGAAAGGAAAAGTACGATCATAACAGCTGAGAATATTTCAAACTAATGCTTGGCATACAAACCAACTGTTCAATGGTTTAAGTAGTGACATCTGGCGATCAGCAAAATCCTGACCTTATAAGGATTATACGGGTTTTTCCCAGAATAATTGAGTTACATAGTAAAACGTACTTATAAAGATGGTAGAAGTCTCACGGTAGCCACATTTTTCTGGAAATTACCTCTTCTGCACGTAAGGACATTCCAAAGTGCGCGGTGATGCCACCGCGTATTTTCTGCAGGACCGGCTGAGGCAGAGCCAGTCATCTCTTTTATGCTAATAAAAACACCTCACGTACGGCATATTTCCGGTAAAATAAGCAATATTTGAAAGAAAATAAACTTGTTTTGTTCCAACGACAGCAGCAGTTACCTAGTTTTCCCATAAAATTCTATATTTTTCATGAATTTCCATGCCAAAAAATTAATACGCCACCACCAAATTCTCAACGCTAAAGGCCAGAGAAAAGAAAACCACAAAAACACAAAACCTCAACGAACAGTGTGTAGTAATACAAAGTCCCGTCAGTTTTGAATTGCATAATCATTTTGTGATCCAGTGTAGGACTTGCAGACAATTCAAACTCTAATATTCATCTTAAGATAAAAGTGGTGGACAGTAGTGCCGATCAAGTACTCGTTATCTGATACTAGTCTCGAAAAACGCCCAAGTTTTAACGCTGATAATTTCTGAAATAATGGACTAATTGGGCATTGAGGTCCCTGTTATATGTCTTAAACGCGTTTAAAGCTCATACAACTGCAAAAGAGTGCATTTACTTTCAGGACGGAAACCCGTATAATTCCTTTAACAATTTATCTGATTTATTTTACTTTTATGCATTTTGAAACATGTTCATGATTGTGGGTGCCGAAAGACTATTGTGGGTGCCCATTTAGGCTTTGTGGGTGCCCTGGCACCCACAAAGAGATAGGAAACCACACCCCTGCTTGGGCAGCTATTTCTGCCCCAAAATTGCAAAAGCTACCCCAAATTTGATATGTTGCTGCCAGCCCTGCCCCGACGAGATTTCCTTACCTTATCTTACCTTACCAGTTCACGGAATTTGGAGGTTTATACAGCCTGTTGGACCGGATCGTTACTGGCTAAGAGCTCTGGTAAAGGTTATACATCAAATATTGATACAAATTGGATGTCTTTCCAGTAGGTGTCTAGTCGGGATTTGAAGGAGTTGACAGTTGGGGCTAACGCGACACAGGGCGGAAGGCTGTTCCAGTTGTTGACTGCTCAGACTGAGAAGAAGTGCTGTCTAGGCAACGACCTTGCTCTTGGCTTGTTCAGCTTTAATTCATGGCCTCTACTGTGTCTGGCAGTGGAAAGCTGGAGCAGGTCTAGGTCAACATCAATGGTGCCTTGCAATATCTGGTATATCAATATCATGTCCCCTTGAAGCCGCCTGTAGGTCAGAGATGGCAGATTCAGCTCCTTGAGGCGCTGGGAGTATGGCTTTGACTGAATCTCGTCTAAACCTGCCACGTTTTGCAGACTGGCCCTTAAAGGAAATAGTTCACTTTCGGAAAATTTTCAGAACACGATTGTATTATATTTTTTAATACAGTTTCTTTTTTTCTTTTCAAAAATGGTCCTACATCGCGCCAATTCAGGACAGAAGGTCGTAAATTATTAATGTTATGGTGTGCGTTATTGGTCTGCGCATGCTCAGACCAGTGCTGGCACTCTCAGACGGTACGGTATATCATATATGCGCCGCATTCCTTCGCCAAAAAGTCAAATATCTACGGCTGGAGTCTTTTCAGCCAAGAAAAGTTGCAGAAAAGGATTTCTCAACACGGGCTACAAAACTGCTATTTCAGTTCAAAACCCCATGTTGAAGGTGAACTATTTCCTTTAAGGCTGAACCAGTCTTCATGCAGCTGCATTTGTGGATGCGGTTGCCTATTCAAATACATGGTTAAGTTTTCTGTTTATTTTGTCTTCCCGCATCGTGCGCATCATGCAGTTGTTGCAACCTCCGTTCAATGCATTTGAATAGGCTCCTGCATCTACTTCGCGCAGCTGCACGAAGACTGTGTTTCAGCCTTAACAGTGCTGAGTGTAAAATAAAAATGAATTGTGTAAATAATAATAAACAATATAAATAATAATAGTAGGTTGGGTCATGAGGACCATAAACCCACATTGTTTTAGATGTTACAAAACTTAACTATTTGGTCACGACGCATCTTGCAAGACACTATTTGACTATTACTTACCTGTGGCGACTTAAGTACACAAACTGGGCATAGACACATGTGTGTAGGAATGCCTATGAGAAAGTTTGTCCTCCTCGTGGGATATGTGTATATTATAAATCTGAATAATTTTTCACGTTTCCAATGCTAATGGCGATCGTCATTAACAGTGTACCATTGCACGATTGTTTCAGACGTATGCAAGAATTGTAGTAATTTGTAAAGGCGCTGAGTGTGAGCCAGTTGCCTAGAGCTTGGTGTGTAGCTCGTCAGCTGAGTCTGATCCAGCTGAGAGACTTTGGAGACCTAGCCGAGTCTGAGCCGGCTACGGCTTCCTTGTCTCACCAACCCACTGCCCGGAAACACTCTCTTGGTTAGTTGAAAATGTTAATTGACATCATGTCATTGCATTGCTCTATTACTTGTCATTAACTGGAGTCGTTACTTGTCATGTTTAAGAGCTGCCATTCAGTATTATTTATCATGGTTATGGTTTAGTACCGAGTGTTCAGCCTGAGATGATGTTACGGTTAATGTTGCAAGGATTGTTTAAGCATAACTGCAGCTAATAAGTAACAGAAAACAATGATCGTTTGTTGACCACTAATTTGTGTCCGGAAATATCTGCCTACAGCATTTCATTATCAACAGGGGTGCATATTGCATGTTTTGTCCGGCAGAAACCGCATCGTTGCCCTGCTACTGCTGTCTGCACTGTGACTTGCTGCTTGCTTGCTGCTGCACTACTGCATGTCACTGGTCTCAATACCACTGTCTGTCCCCTTTCCACTGTTTTCTTTTATTTTCATTTTCTGTTTGAGTGAGCACAGAGCGGGGTCGCGAGGCGCGTTTTGGAGAATGGGCAGAGACGGAGGTGAGAACATACCTTTTATGTTATTTATAATGTATCTTACCTAACAATGTTGCAACACAAATCTTCCTGAGATGTTCCACGATCGTTGCCATATCTACCAAGGCCTTACATACCTACATATTTTTTGACGCAGGAAGATTCACAGGAAAAATAAGGATCATCCATGACGTTATTGGAACAATGACTAGCCTAACCTAACTAAACTAAACTAAACCTAACCTAACCTAACCATACAACGTAAATAAGTTATGTGACGTCATTGCCAGGCCGCAGTGAACGCCGCCTATACTTGTATCAAGGTCGGTCGTCGTCAGCTGGCATGTGTAAACAAAGTTTTGCGACGTGCGAAGCGACGGAAGCGGCGAGATATTAATTTATTGGCGTTAGAATTAGCCATAGTGCAAAATGTCTTGGGGAAGACATCCATAGTTACTAAATGTGATATTTGCTATCGATTGGTAGGTATATTATAGCGATTAACTAATAACTAATGGTGGGTTTATGGTCCTCACCACCGTAGGTTGAGTCAAGAGTAGGTTGGATGCCCACTGGGAGTTAATTTGGTACTTCATTCCTGATACAGACAAATAAGAGACAGATAAGGCGCAACTACGGAGCTCAGTAAGAACGAGTCCTATTACCTATAGGCCTCTTGGCTGTGCATCCCGATAACCATAAGGAAAGGTAAGGTATAATATAAGAGTAAATAAGAAAATGAAAATGAAACTGAATCTGGATCTGAATCTGAGTATGGGATAAAAGCTTCCCAACCGATCTAAGACCGGCTCGGACATGGCAATGGTAGTTGGTACATACAAGCTTGAAATAATTTTATATCCACACCTATATTCTTTAAAAAATAGCCACATGAACCACACTATTTGTTAATTCAAAATATGAATTAACACACAAGTCACTTACCTGCGGCTCACACCACAGCACACACTGAGAGAAAAGGTTACTAGGGGTGGTTAGTTTTGGGCTAGTGTCAAAAATTACGAGGCCTTTACTAACCACCCCTAGTAAAACGTACTAGGGATATTACCACCAGTTTTACTAGGGACCTGGTACAATTTAACAGTCCGAAAACCCTGAGCTATTCAAAGCGTACTAGCCCGGTTACGACGGGGGTAGTACGCTTACTAGCCCCGTTACGACGGGGGTAGTCACGCTTACTAGCCCGGTTACGAGGGGTAGTACGCTTACTAGCCCCGTTACGACGGGGGTAGTCACGCTTACTAGCCCGGTTACGAGGGGTAGTACGCTTACTAGCCCGGTTACGACGGGGGTAGTCACGCTTACTAGCCCGTTTACGAGGGGTAGTCACGCTTACTAGCCCGGTTACGACGGGGGTAGTCACGCTTACTACCGCAAATACCAGGGTTCAGCGACGGTTACTAACCCTGGTACTAGGGGTATATAGTAAGTGGTACTACCTCTCTTACCAGGGGAATTCCCTTTCTTACCAGCCCACTTACCACATATCCACCAGTTGCTGCAGCTTTTGCGTTGACTATTTTTCGCCCGAATATCTCAACAACAGGCAATTTTTTCCGGAACGAGATTTATTCGCACAGTAAACCGAGTTGAAACATCTGACATGACAGTTATTACAGCAAACACGCGGCTGATCGCCTGCTCGGGAACGCCCCCGAGCAGGCGATCACCGTGTTTTTCCCCCGAGGGGCAAAACACGGTTTCAGAACCTTTGGGGGCCATGACCAATTGGCACCCTGGATCCGCCCTTGGGTTGCTGTATTGCAACAAGATTAATTCTATAAAAAAATGCATGAAATAAGTTTCACATGCATAACAAAATCACATGGGAGCAAACAAAACTCTACCCCAAATTTCCTGGGAAGTTTGTTGACATTGTTCAAGAATAATTGAAAGTTCGGAGATGATACCTCTGCCTGCATACGTATCTAACTAGAAAATGATACCATGAAAACTGTTAATAATGCAGTTAATACACTACCAATAAAGAGCAACAAGCATAAAGTACAACTTAACATGTGAGCACTCACCCCTCCAACACACGTAGCACGCACTCATGGTGGACCACTTCCGCACTCACGTCACGCTGTCTCTGCAGTTGCGAATCGATATGGCTGCCACTACTAACAAAGAGCAACAAGCATTAAGTACAATGCAGAGAAACTTAACACTTCACCCCTCCAAAACACGTACCGACGCAACACGCACTCACGTCAACGCAGTTTGAATGCACTTGAACGCATGCAGTTTCTGCTTGCAAATCAAGATGGCTGCCGCGTGTGCCGAATTCAGAGGGTAGTTAAAGGCCTGGTAAAAGGGCGAGCCCCCTGGTAAGCACTCTAGTTGGCAGCTTGTCGCGCGTGTGCCGAATGCAAGGGGTAGTTCAAGGCCTGGTTCAAGGGCGAGCCCCCTGGTAGGCACTCTAGTAGGCAGATCATACTAGGGTCTCTACCATGGGCGAGAGCCTGGTACTGAATACTACCATTAGTACCAGGCCTCGAAGGGTGGTATCTTGGGTGGTAGAAGGGCTTTACTAGGGGGGCTGGTAAGACCCATAGTATCTGTTTTTCTCAGTGTAGGGTCTCTACCATGGGTGAGGCTCTGGTACTGAATACTACCATTAGTACCAGGCCTCGAAGGGTGGTATCTTTGGTAGTAGAAGGGCTTTACTAGGGGGGCTGGTAAGACCCATATTATCTTTTTCTCTCAGTGCAGATGTTTCAACTCGGTTTACTGTACGAATAAATCTCGTTCCGGAAAAAAATTGCCTGTTGTTGAGATATTCGGGCGAAAAATAGTAAACGCAAAAGCTGCAGTAACTGGTGGATATGTGGTAAGTTGGCTGGTAAGAAAGGGAATTCCCCTGGTAAGAGAGGTAGTACCACTTACTATACCCCTAGTACCAGGGTTAGTAACCGTCGCTGAACCCTGGTATTTGCGGTAGTAAACGTGACTACCCCCGTCGTAACCGGGCTAGTAAGCGTGACTACCCCTCGTTACCGGGCTAGTAAGCGTGACTATCCCCGTCGTAGCCGGGCTAGTTAGCTTTGACAAGCTCATGGTTTTCGGGCTGGTAAATTTTACCAGGTCCCTAGTAAAACCGGTGGTAATACCCCTGGTACGTTTTACTAGGGGTGGTTAGTGAAGGCCTCGTAATTTTTGACACTAGCCCAAAACTAACCACCCCTAGTAACTTTTTATCTCAGTGTAGTAGGCAGATCGTGCTAGGGTCTCTACCATGGGTGAGACCCTGGTACTGAATACTACCATTAGTACCAGGCCTCGTAAGGTGGTATCTTGGGTGGTAGAAGGGCTTTACTAGGGGGCTGGTAAGACCCATAGTATCTTTTTCTCTCAGTGTAGGCCCAAAATATTGTTTGATTATCACTTCCTTCCTATTGGAAAAGGGACGATTTTTGTTTACATGACTGCCTTTGGGCTGCTGAGTACTTTCGATTGATACCCAACTCGAGCAGTTTTGAAAATCAACTTTGGGGAAAATGGGGAAAGGATATTTCTTAAGGTGTTTTGACCCCTTAGACTTCAATGCAAATTATGGTTTCTTCAGCCAGGTCACTTGTCTCGTACAGGAGAGTGTCTGTGCCAATTCTGAAGAAAATCGTAAGGGCCCCTCATAGCCCCAAAATATTGTGCTACCTATAACTTCCTTCCTTTGGGAAAAATGACGATTTTTTTACTAGACTGTCTTTGGGTTGATGGGTACTTTCGATTGATACTTTCTAAAACAGTATTGATTCAATGCAAATTACGGTTTCTTCAGCCATATTACTTGCCTCGTAGAGGAAAGTGTCTGTGCCGATTTTGAAGAAAATCGCAGTGCCCCCTCTTAGGCTGAACATGTTGTTTTGCCTATTATTTCCTTCCTATGGCAAAAGTAACGATTTTTTACACGACTGTCTTTGGGCTGATGAGTACTTTCGATTGCTACCTTCTAAAACGCTATTGCCTGTTTGTTGAATTAACCCATTATGGAGAAATGAGACAATAAAGGGGTAAATTATAGTTCCTACGGGGCACTGAAAACCTAAGGAGACCATACATGATTCTTCGAGAGGTCTCCGAACCCACTTGCCATTCTCTGCAGAGAGCCACACGTTTCGAAACCATACCGGGTTCTCCATGGTCTCAGAACACGTCAACATTCTCAGCGGAGAAGGTACAGATGGAACCATGCATGCTTCTCAGAAACCACGGGCGGTTCTCGAATAAATATCGTGGCGCTGGCCGGAATTGAACCAGGGACCCTGCAAATGCTAAGCGAACGCTCTACCGTTGAGCTACCAAGGCTTTTACCAGGGCATGGAAACAGACGGTACCAACCAAGGCAAATGCTGGGTGAGGTTGATACCGACATTCAGTGTATAAATATTGTGATGATATGATGGTATGAATAATGAAAGTAATATTTACAAATCAAAACAATCTAAACAATAATAGTTATTTGGTATTTATTTAAATAAAACGCGGTTCCGTCGGTACGATTACCCGCACGGCTGTTTTCCCTTGCACGTAGGTACCTCAGCGTCGAACCAGGAACGGACTTATATATAAGTCCGTTCAGTTGCAGTACCTATAGGTACTGCAACTGCTCCATGTTCCGACTGCTCGATTTGCCAACAAGGACAGCCTCAAACGTGGCTTGTTTCGCCATGCAGCGCTGGCGTTTAACGAGCACACTTGTAGGTATCCAGACACAGCCGACCCATTTCTGGCGACCTACAGCTTCAGAGCCTCTGTTAAAGGGAAATAATGACCTTTTTCCACAAAAATGGAGTTAGCACTTGAAATCGCCAGACGAGACCAAAATATATTGTAAATTCATCACATTTTGCATGAAAACTTTCCTACCGAAAGATATTTCAAGTTAAATTTGATAAGCGTTCCACACTTTTAACGACCGGTACTTGCAAGTACTTTTGGTCCTCATCAAACTGCGGGCTTTTCCCGTATTGTTTTTGTACGCAATGGAGTGGAAAATATATTGTGCGTTCCGCTTGTTGTGATTATATGCCCGGCGATCTTCTAAAACTAACAGCGATTGGAAAAAGTGGCAATAAAATCGGAAGCTCATCGATGCACATCAACGGCGGCATAGTTAGTGGTTGCGACCCTCAATTTTTGTAAATAAATTCATTTGTTTTCAACATTAGGAGTATTGTATAATTTGTCTGTGGCTGTATATAACACTATGCTTTATATTATCATGAAAAATAATAATTTTTCCCAAAAAAACTAACAAGCAATAACACAAAACTGGCAATTAAATCGGAAGCTCATCGATGCACATCGACGGCGACCTATTTAGCGTCGGCGATTTGTTTACAAAGCATTGTCATGCTTCTCGGCGCACTTAACCATTGTGGCGAGTTGTTGCTAGTAGCGCTTTCGTTCTCGATGGCAACCAGGTGTGAGCCAATGAAAAGCCAGAACGTATTCCCTTTCTGGCTTTTGAATGGCTGACGCCTGGTTGCCATGGAGAACGAAAGCGCTACTAGCGTGTGTCCGAGCAGCGCTCAGTTTGATCGGAAATGTCACAGAGCCTCCAAAAATGCCGCAATCGATGTAAACAATGGTAGGGAAGGGCGAATTTGTCAATGACCTTCATGAAGTACACAAGGTACTTGTTTTGTATTTTTCCCAAACTTACAGCTTTGAATTTGGGAATAATTTTATTTAATTCTTAAATTTAAATAAAATAATTTTAAAACCATAGCGGTAGCCTAAGAAATTGTTGCTAACAAAATCAAAAGGTCAATATTTCCCTTTAAAAAAATATGTGAGGGACAATCCCACTTAGGTAGGATTCGATGAGACCCGCCCTGCGAAATGATGTTGCGATTTAACGCGGAGCGGCGATGGTGGAGTCTCGTACGTGCTCATATATTTATGTATTCGAATATGTCGTGTGTATGTGTGTGATTGAGCGTGTGTGTGGGAGGGGTGAATTGAATGGACGTGTGTGTGTGGCTATATCGTACAGTTTGTAGTGTTTTACCTTATGACTTCACCTATTAGTGGGCTGTGCCTGTTGGTGATCATTCTGCATAAAAAATACATAATTACAGCGCCACCTGCCATTGCTATGGTGGCGCTATCTTCATGGAATGAATTAAATTCCAGGAGACCATTTACTGTTTTCAGGAGACCATTCACTGTCTCAACGGCTGACTGAAGCTGACTGCAAAAACATCCCACGGGATCGATCCTCGGTCGGGACATACTTTTCTTATTCGTTGATTGCTTGATGGTCTCAGAGACCAATGACGGTAAAAATATAATGTTGTTTTAGTCTCGAAGCGAGACCAAATGGTTTCCAAAGCGCGGAAAATGCCTTAAAGGAAATAGTTCACCTTCAACATGGGTTTTGAACTGAAATAGCAGTTTTGTAGCCCGTGTTGAGAAATCCTTATCTGGAACTTGTATTGGCTGAAAAGACTCTCCAGCCGAAGATGTTTGAGTTTTTGGCGAAGGAATACGGCGCATATATGATGTACCGTACCGTCTGAAAGTGCCAGCACTGCCATGGAGCATGCGCAGACCAATAATGCACACCATAACATTAATAATTTACGACCTTCTGTCCTGAATTGGCGCGATGTAGGACCATTTTTGAAAGTAAAAAAAGAAACTGTATTAAAAAATATAATAAAATCGTGTTCTGAAGAAAAAAAATTCCGAAGGTGAACTATTTCCTTTAAGTGATCGCTGGAGCCAATGCAGAGGCATCTCGATGGATACCTTTCTGTGAAAGTTCTCAAAACAGGTTTTGAGTGGGGTTTGACCCCTTATACTTCAATGCAAATTCTGGTTTCTTCAGTCAGATTACTTGTCTCGTAGAGAAGAGTGTCTGTGTCGATTTGGACACAAATCGTACGGGCCTCCTCATAGACCCACAATCTGGAATTACCTATAACTTCCTTCCTATGGAAAAGTGGCTATTTTTGGAGCGTCTGTCTTTGAGCTGATGAGTACCTACTTTCGACTGATACTTTCTAAAACGGTATTGCTTGTTTGGTTAAGGAGAAATGAGGCAATAAAAGGGGAAATTATAGTTCCCGTGCAGTTCTAGGTTTACACCCCTTAGACTTCAATGCAAATTATGGTTTCTTCAGCCTGATTACTTGTCTCGTAGATAAGAGTGTCTGTGCCGATTTTGAAGAAAATAGTACGGGCTCCCTCATAGGCCCAAAATATTGTTTTGCCTATAACTTCCTTCCTATGGGAAAAGTGACGATTTTTTATACCACTGTCTTTGGGCTGATGTGTACTTTCGATTGATACTTTCTAAAACGGTATTGCTTGTTTGGTTAACCCTATTTGTAACAGGGGGGCGGATTCCGCCCCCCCCCCCCCTCATGTTTTTCGCAGATATCTCCAGAACGGCTAGGAGCAGGCCCATGAAATTTTGGGACTTTTCATAGAATTGAATACCGCATTTGGAGTCAAATTTTTTAATTCTTAACCTGAACAGAGGCGGTTCCAGGGTACAGTTTTGGGTGGGTTCGGAGGCGATATTTGGCGATAATACGGAAATGCGATCTTCACGGTTTCTTCGTAACTGCCTCAAGTATGAAGGAGTTACATCGGTTCACGGTGATTGCAACAAGTGCAAATTAGTTGATGTTAATGAAATATCATTAAAATGTCATGGCAGAGGTGGTTTAAGGGGCTTGAAAAGGGGGGTTTCCAGGAAGTATTCAATGCTTGGCGGGAAGCAAATAGAGCAATGTAAGGGGCATTTATAGTTATCAAGATGTAAAAGATAGCTTCTGATTCCATTATTTGCATAATTTATTACATATAGAGTTTCAGGGGCGTGTTCAGGCACATGAAAAGGGGGGTGACTGGCTTGGTGATGACGATATGCCAGCCATAACGGCGCAATAGACGGTTAGCTTATAATTATATATGCACATATGAGGCCAGGAAAGGGAATAAAGTCATTTTTTGCAGAGGCGCGCTCAGGAATGGAAGAAAGGGGGTCACATTATTGCAAGGAAACTAAGAGGCATGGGCGTACAATGACATAACATACTGTAGTTTTCGGATGAAACACGCACCACAAGCTACTCTACGAACGATTATAAGATAATAGGCGAGTCCAGGTAGGGTAAAAGGGGGGTAAGCAATGTTAATTGAAGTTGTAAGTGGAATAGTCACTGTTGACTAGTTAGTATCATAATAGCGGATAATATACTTATCAAAAGGTATTGAGCCGCCCCAGTTTGGATCCTGGATACGCCTATTATGAAGTACAACATGCAAAAAGGAACTATCTACGATCAGTAACATATTTATAGTGCTGGGTAGCAACTTGTCTGCGGTTAATATTTTTTCCAATTTTACCCCCCTTTTTCACTAACCTGGTACCGCTTTTGGCAAAAAAATATGATTTTTAACTGTTTTGCCTAATGTCACAATCACATACCATTTCATTTCTTAAAAACACACATAAAAAATGGTTTTATTACGCATTTACTTCACCCCCATATTGAGTGACCTGCACACGCATATGATTTTTTTATTTTCAAACGCCACTGTCATATATCAATTTCTGATTCAATCTCTATCGATTCGTATTAATTGTGTTAAAATCGGTCGATAAACATGAAAGCTATGTTGGATCAAAAATACCACTAAAATTTGTGGTTTTTGCCCCCCTGTTGCCCCCCTATCAATTTGGTTTTATTTTATTATTTATAAATGTAGATCGTGTTGAGGAGAACCAAACGCCGTTTCATTTTTGAATATCGGACGGGTAGATCTCGAGATCTCCGGGGGGGGGGGGGAATCCGCCCCCCCTGTTACAAATAGGGGTAGCCAGGAGCCTGTTACAAATAGAAAGGGAGTGTGCCTACTCACATCGCTTATTTGGGGTTAGTTTATGGTTATACTGGTCTATAGAACATAATTTGCTGAATTGACCCATGACTTCGTTTCTCCAGTTTCGCCCTAGTTGCTGAGATATTCCAAAGACTCCAGGAACTTGCTGGGAGCAAAAAGTTATAGGGTAGACTCTGGAGGGCTTCCGCTACTAGAAGCACTGCAACTTTCGATTAAACTGCTAGCATATTGTTAGCGCCGGCCAATAGCAATTCAACAAAACAGCTCGTGCACGCTGACAGCAGCAGCCGAACAGAAACTGGACGGCCATCATGTTTGTCGATGATGGCCGTTTTGATGATGGCCGATGGCCATTTTCTGAAGAAGGTATCAATTTAGAGCTACGGAACTTGCACATAATAAAGTTCACAGTGGCAAGAACGTGCTGTGCAAAACTTGTCTTTCTATCTTGCATGATGTGACCGTAATTGTATTGTCTTATGTGCGCCGTTTTACATAACATCACCATAGTGACGATCGTTTTATAGATATCGAAACAAAACAAAAGCAAAAAAACAATATAAGTGTAAATTCAACTAAAGGGGCTCCAGATGTGAATTTCATCATATACAACAATCAAACCAATAGCTGCTTACTGTATGCAAAATATTTTTGGCATTCCAAAACAGTAGGCACACCCCCTTTAAGGAGAAATGAGTCAATAAATAGGGAAATTATAGTTCCTAGGGTTTTTTTGACCCCTTAGACTTCATTGCAAATTATGGTTTCTTCAGCCAGATTATTTGTCTCGTAGAGAAGAGTGTCTGTGCCAGACTGGTTATTGATTCGACACTGATTGAATCGATTTGAATCGTTCAATCAAAATGCATTGAACCAAAGCATAATTGATTCACCACCAGATCTTTTGATTCATGAATCGTGATTGAATAAAAAAAAATCCGCATCATATCAAGGCTGATTGAATCAAAATATTTAACGATTGTTAACGATTTAAGTACACTGGTACATTGTGCAAATACATGGAGTCCCAGTAGCTACATTCATTTATACTGAAATAGGTACTATTGCTGTAACAATGTTTTAATGATCATATATATATATATGCATGTTTCCATTTGTATTGGTTTTACATAAATTCACCTAATATATGTAAATGTTGAATCAAACGTGAATCGATTAAAATATTTGTTTTTATTCTTTGAATCGGAAGGAATAAATTCTCAAAATGGTATCCGTGAATCGAACGGTGATTGAATCATTCAGATTCCAAAATGCATCATGATTGGATCGTTCCAAAAAAAGTTGAATCAATTACCAGTCTGGTCTGTGCCGATTTGGAAGAAAATCGTATGGGCCACCTCTTAGGTCCAAAATATTGTGTTGCCTATAACTTCCTTCCTATGGGAAAAGTGACATTTTTTTGGACACGACTCTCTTTGGGCGGATGAGTACTTTCGATTGATACACCTGAAACCGCTATTACTAGTTCGGTTAGGGAGAAATGGGTCAATAAAGTCGTTTTCCTACATATGGTAGCCCGAATCTAGACTGGCCTGAATGCGTATATTTTTTGGTAGACAAAGAAGTTTTTTTTTTGGTAGACAAAGACAAAGAATCTAGCGATAACTACAGTGACTGGCAACAATCTGGCAGCCTGACGATATTTCCGCTACGTAGCCAGACTAGATGTGGCACAGTGCCTCTCAACCCATAATCATCTGTAGCTTAGTGGTTAAAATGCTTAGCTTCCATGCCGAGAGTGGCCGGTCCGAATCCCGGCGACGGCTTTTTGCTTTTTAGTCATAATGGCTACGAGCAAATCTTAGGTTTCGTCCCGATCGGACTTAATGGCTACGAGCGAATCTTAGGTTTCGTCCCGATCCGACTAAATGGCTACGAGCAAATCTTAGGTTTTGTCCTGATCGGACTTAATGGCTACGAGGGAATCTTAGGGTTCGTCCCGACCGGACTTAACCCTATTTGTAACAGGCTCCTGGCTACCCCTATTTGTAACAGGGGGGGGGGGGGCGGATTCCACCCCCCCGGAGATCTCGAGATCTACCCGTCCGATTTTCAAAAATTAAACGGTGTTTGGTTCCCCTCAACACGATCTACATTTATAAATAATAAAAAAATATACATTTGGGATAGGGAGGCAACAGGGGGGCAAAAACTACAAATTTTAGTGGTATTTTTGATCCAACATAACTTTAATGTTTATCGACCGATTTTAACACAACCAATAGGGATCGATATAGATTGAATTGGACATTGATATATGACGGTGACGTTTGAAAATTCAAAAATCATAGGCGTGTGCAGGTCACTCAATATGGGGGTGAAGTAAATGCGTAATAAAACCATTTTTTGATGTTGTTTTTTTGATAAATGAAATGGTATGTGATTGAGACATTAGAAAAAACAGTTATAAATCATAATTTTTGCCATAGGTGGTACCAGGTTAGTGAAAAAGGGGGGTAAAATTGGGAAAAATATTAACCGCAGACAAGTTGCTACCCAGCACTATAAATATGTTACTGATCGTAGATAGTTCCTTTTTGCATGTTGTACTTCATCATAGGCGTATCCAGGATCCAAAATGGGGCGGCGCAAGACCTTTTGATAAGTATATTATCCGCTGGTATGATACTAACTAGTCAACAGTGACTATTTCACTTACAACTTCAAGTAACATTGCTACTCCCCTTTTTACCCTACCTGGACACGCCTATTATCTTATAATCGTTCGTAGAGTAGCCTGTGGTGCGTGTTTCATCCGAAAACTGCAGTATGTTATGTCATTGTACACCCATGCCTCTTAGTTTCCTTGCAATAATATGACCCCCTTTCTTCCATTCCTGAGCGCGCCTCTGCAAAAAATGACTTTATTCCCTTTTCTGGTCTCATATGTGCATATATTATTATAAGCTAAACGTATATTGCGCCGTTATCGCTGGCATATCGTCATCACCATGCCAGTCACCCCCCTTTTCATGTTCCTAAACACGCCCCTGAAACTCTATATGTAATAAATTATGCAAATAATGGAAGCAGAAGCTATCTTTTACATCTTGATAGCTACAAATGCCCCTTACAGTGCTCTATTGGCTTCCCGCCAAGCATTGAACACTTCCTGGAAACCCCCCCCCCCCCTTTCAAGCCCCTGAAACCGCCTCTGCCATGCAATTTTTTATGATATTTCATTAACATCAACTAATTTGCACTTGTTGCAATCACCGTAAGCCGATGTAACTCCTTCATACTTGATGCAGTTAGGAAGAAACCGTGAAGATCGCATTTCCGTATTATCGCCAAATGTCGCCTCCGAACCCACCCAAAACTGTGCCCTGGAACCGCCTCTGTTCAGGTTAAGAACTCAAAATTTTGACTCCAAATGCGGAGTTCAATTCTATGAAAAGTCCCGAAATTTCATGGGCCTGCTCCCAGCCGTTCTGGAGATATCTGCGAAAAACATGAGGGGGGGGGGCGGAATCCGCCCCCCCCCCTGTTACAAATAGGGTTAAAGGAAATAGTTCACCTTCAACATGGGATTTTGAACTGAAATAGCGGTTTTGTAGCACGTGTTGAGAAATTCTTATCTGCAACGTTTCTTGGCTGAAAAGACTCTCCAGCCGAAGATATTTGACTTTTTGGCGAAGGAATGCGGCGCATATATGATATACCGTACCGTCTGAGAGTAACAGCACTGGTCTGAGCATGCGCAGACCAATAACGCACACCATAACATTAATAATTTACGACTTTCTGTCCTGAATTGGCGCGATGTAGGACCATTTTTGAAAAGAAAAAAAGAAACTGTATTAAAAAACATAATAAAATCGTGTTCTGAAAATTTTCCGAAGGTGAACTATTTCCTTTAATGGCTACGAGCAAATCTTAGGTTTCGTCTCGATCAGACTTAATGGCTACGAGCGAATCTTAGGTTTCGTCCCGATCGGACTTAGTGACTACGAGCGAATCTTAGGGTTCGTCCCGACCGGACGTAATGGCTACGAGCGAACCTTAGGTTTCGTCCCGATCGGACTTAATGGCTTCGAGCGAATCTTAGGGTTCGTCCCGATCGGAATTAATGGCGGGGTTAGGTTAGGTTAGGTTAGTTATACGGAAGAAATATTGGAGAACCAAGTATGGACGATGCCCACACCGAATTGCAAAGCAATATCTATATGTGGCACTTCTTTGTCTACCAAAAAAATATACGCGGCCTGAATGAAGGCTGAATGTGGGCTAACTTCCGGTACATGGATGGGCGAAAGCTATGACGTCACACGGCTGCGGTTGGCTGCGGTTCCGGCGGTTGGCACGGAGCAACCGCAGGATGAAATGTCTGTGTGTTCAAGATACTTGTGATGACGCATGAGGAAAAGAGCCTGCTGGAAACCGCCGAACCGCAGGTGGTCGTGAACAAACCTCGGAGCAATCGACGCGTCCTGACGAGGCGAACACGATCAACGATGACATCAAAATCAACGCTGTATCTTTATTTGTTAAAAAGTGATTTACGAAAACACTTTTAACCGAGGCTATATAACAAGGTAGGCCATTCCGGCAAAACAAGGGTCTCAAGTCTGTGATTGGTCGATGGTCGTGACGTCAACTGTACATGACTTTTGCTAGCCGGCATGATCAGCGTGCAAAATCCCATTGGTATCCTCCCTCTAACTCAAAAACTAAAAAGGCTAGCAAGACGCAGAAAAGAGTATTCGAAATCTCTCTACCAGACCATTCGAAGTTACTGCGGGTACTATTTGACTCAGGTCAATATTCAGTTCACCAGAGGTCATCAAAGGTCACATTTTCCAAGTGAAGGACTTTGCTCTAGAAACCCCAAATATCTCGGGAACTATGAAACCTAGTAAGAAACGGAAAAAAAAGCAATCGGAAGCTCATGAAAATTAAAATCGACATATTTGTTTACTCAAATTTAAGCTCAGGTCAATAGTTAAGGTCCTAGAGGTCACGAAAGGTCACCAGGACATTTTTTCCAAAACCATTTGTATAACTAACTTTGTATTGGTTAGAGATATAGCAGTAATTTTAACACCATCGTGTGTGTATCATAAAGGCACTTCGAAACAAAATATTGATGGTGACCAGGTTAGGTCAACTTAAAAATTTGGCTTCATGTCAAGGTCATTTAGTAACCCAGGTAGGTCATATTGCATATGGAGCGATGCGACTCGACGCGATAAACACAGTGGTATCATTTGCACGTCTCTATCTTTATTATATCAAGAGCTATTAGCAAAACAAAATCCTGGTGACCTGAGATGACCTCAGCTAACCTTGCAGAGGTCACTGAGCAACAATTTCATCTGGGTCATCCAAAATGAGCTAAAATAGCATGATTCTGAAAGAATTGGCCTGATTCAATGCATATTCTCTGAAAAGGAAGCATTTGTATATTTTCCCATTGATTTATAATGGGGAGATCACGAAATTGGCCTGACCTTAGGGCTTAGGTCACCGATACAAAACAAATCCGAGATAAACAAATTGTAGGCTTATGACCTTATGAAATCCTGCAAGTTTCAAATGTTTCGGACAAACACTGGCTTTGGCACGACCACAAACATTTTTGAGGTAAGGTCACTTGACGTGACCTGGTGACCTGACTTGAGACGATCTGAAGTTAAAACTTTCACACCATGTGTGTAATTGATGCACACATGGCGGTGCCAAATTTGGCGGCACTGCGCGCCGCTGTTTTCTCGCTATTCTCGAGAAAAAAATATATCAGGAGTGGTCAAAGTGACGCCCCCAGCAGATCTCCTCGGATTTAGGCCACTATATTTTGCTGGGCCTCTAAATGGTCGCAAAAAAGTCGGACAGGTCCATGTTGAAGTCTCAGGCCTTCCGAGGGTCCCCTCAGGGCTACCGAGGGCCCTCGTCAGGCCGACTGAGGGCCGTCCCCTCAGGCTGGCTGGGGGAACCTCGGGGACCTGTCAACTTCTTGAAGGCCCCTCTTACAAATTTATGGGGGGGGGGGGGGGGGGGCAAAATCATATGTTTGCCCCCCCCCCCCAACTTATTGAGTGTGTGTGTGGGGGGGGGGGGGCAAACCAATTTTGTTTTTGTTTTGGCAATCTTCTCATTTCTAATCTTGGTGCACCTTTTCGTTGTCAAATTGTCCTCATTGGAAAACCGAAAACACAATTCGAAAGCTCATCAAAATAACTTTGAAACTATTTCTACGTTTTTTGGTTCAGGTCAATATTGAGGGCACCAGAGGTCATCAAAGGTCAGAAATCACACAGGTGATTCCGTGCGTGGCTTTCCGGTCCCACTCAATCTGTTTTAGAGGCGGAACAGGTGTCGAGCTGCCGGTAACCCATGGAGTGGTGCAGGGATCGATCTTGGGCCCAGTGCGAAACCAAATATTCCTCGTATTTACTAATGACTTGTTACAACATATATGCCGCACGGAAAGATGGTACTGTACGCCGAAGACGCCCAGTTTCTGGATTCCGACTCGCCAGGAAACCTCCCAGAATTGAAACGGCGCGTTGAGGAAAATTTGTCGATTGCATTGCTTTGGTTCACCAAAAACATATTGAAGGTAAACCCTACGAAAACTAACCTACTTGTTCTAAAATCCCCGCGCCAAAACATGGACTTTAACTTTACGATACAATTCGGAAATTCAAATAATATTCGAAGTAAATTCGAATGGCCGTGTAGAGAGCTTTCGAATAACTGTTTTCTGCGTTTTGCTAGCCTTTTTAGTATTTGAGATAGATGGGGGGATCCCAATGGATTTTGCACGCTGATCATGCCGGCTAGCAAAAGTCATGTACCGTTGACGCCACGGCCAATCAGAGGCTGGTATTGGATGGGACCCTCCCGCGTAATGCTGAAGGTGCCGCTGCTGAAGGGATGACACGCCCTGCGCTAAAGTAGAGCCCTTCATGGAATGGGAATCCATATGGGAATGGGAATGGGATGGAAATGGGTGGGAATGGGGCATTTTCTTTGAAAATGTAAGGGGTTGGAATGGTTTTGGGACAGAACATAAATTTTTTAGCACTAAAAAAAGGTGAAATATGATGAAACGGGTGGGAATGGGAGCCCCATCAAATTATGAAATTGGGATTGGAACGGGTTTGGGTCTGGCTGAATGGCCCGGCATGGGATGGAAACGGGATGGAGGCTGAAAATGTGTCCCCATGAAAGGCTCTACTCCAAAGCCCAGGCTACACTATGCGTGATTTGTCAAGGAAATCACGCGCGTGGTTCTCCGTGTTTGCAGAACTTCCTTGACGTCCGGCATCTGCCGGTCAAGCACATCAAGGTCAAGTATGTGTATGTCGCTACTCCCCACTGAGCTACAGGGGCCTGATAGGCCCCCCTGTTAACTACCAAAGCAAGCAACTTAGAGCAATGCGGTAAGAACCAGCATGTTGCATGTCATGAGAGGAATCTAACAGTATGCGAGTTTTAGGTTTCAGGTAAACGGGTGACTTTCCAGGTCAAGTGAATGACCTCGGATTTACCACGTCCAGAACAGCGATTTTGCCTCTTCAGAAAACCTCAAAATTAGAAATTGATAAATGTAAATAAAAAGGCATGTTCCTAGACCAGTTTCAGCTCAGAAATACAGACAAGGTAATTATTTGTTCGTATCTTGTCAAAAAAGTCAAAATAATTGTTTTAATGACGTCATCAGTTTCTTACACTTAGGGAGCCATCACTCAGTCAAAAATGAAGATATTGCTTTGAAATTTGGTATGGCTATTGTCCATACTCATTTCCTCTCACATATATCCGGTTTTTCTAACATCTTTGAAAAATTTGATTTTGAGGAGATTTAAAAAAAGTGTTATTTTTATTTTAGGGGTCAAAAACCCAAAATGTTGAATAACCGAGATTGCCATTTAAAGAGAATGCCATTTTGTATCTCTGGTGAATTGCGTTTGCAATTTTCTTTAAAACTCTGTTTTCTACGATTTTGCAAATATTTCTCGTTTTTACCAGCATGACGTCATCAAAACAAGGATTATCTCCCAAACTACTAAACAATTTTTTTTTCTTCAGCATACGTATAATTGTTGTAAACTCAGCTACTGAAAATTTCAGCAAGATGCGCCGCATGTGTAAAAACTTATTCAAGAAAAACCTCAGGGAGGGGGCCTGTCAGGCCCCCCCCCCCCCCCACGTAGGGTGAGGGTTAATGGCGGGGTTAAGTTAGATTAGTTATACGGAAGAAATATTGGAGAACCAAGTATGGACTGATGCCACTACCCGAATTTCAAAGCAATATCTATATGTGGCATTTCTTTGTCTACCCAAAAACATACGCATTCAGCCTAGATTCGGGCTACCATATGTACGCAAAAATGTGTTTTTGCCTCATCTCTCCTTAAAGGAAATAGTTCACCTTGGAAAAGTTTTACCAAACACGATTTGATTATATTTTTGACACAATTTCTTTTCATATTGTCAAAATTGACCTTATATCGCGCGATTCAGGACAGACGGCCGTAAATTTGTATTGTTTATCAAAACTATATGCATACTCTCTGAGTCAGAGTCCTG
>JAXIVJ010014679.1:0-33734 GCA_036785665.1 Chirona hameri
GTAGTGTATATTGTGTAGTGTATATTGTGTAGTGTATATTGTGTAGTGTATATTGTGTAGTGTATTGTGTGTAGTGTATTGCGTGTATAGTATTTGTGTAGTGTATATTGCGTACTGTATATTATGTAGTGTATATTGTGTAGTGTGCATTGTGTAGTGTGCATTGTGTAGTGTATTGTGTGACTGGTGTACCACTGGTCGTGTTTCTGTACTTTGTACCCGGTACTTGGTACTTGGCACTCGTTACTCAGTACTTGGTACTCAGTTATTGGTACTCAGTACTCGCTGCATGTTCCACAACTGTCCCATCTGAGCGAAATCCACGGGTTTTTCCCCTCGTCACTGATGGGCGGCGTCCGACCAGACTGGCCGAAACCTCGTTAATGACATCACGTGTTTTGGGATGGGACGCGTGGGGTCAGGGTCTGAGCGGCCGGTATCGGCGGCCGGCGATCAGTGACCGTGACTGGGTGTATATTTGTGCGCATCTACATGACAACGATTGATTCTGGTGTAATTGTAACCAGTGAGATGAACTGGGACGAAATGTTACATGACCGTGATTCTTGTCAGGCCTACCGATTTGTATAACTAAACAAAACATATTCTTCAATTTGGGTAAACAATTATCCCATAATGTCGCTCGTTAAGAAGAAGCATTTGAACGCGATAATCGTGGAAAAAACCTTCTCAATTCCATTTCTTCTTAGGAAATGAAGTTTGTAACTTAATGCGCGGTTGACATTACAATATACCAGATAAATGGAAGATTTTCTGGCAATGGAAATAACTTTTGTGATCAAAACCACAATATTAATCCTGCAATTCTCGACGGCTTGGGCTGTGTGGAGGCAATCTTAGCTTTCTTCGACATTTAGATACAAACAAACTTGTTTATTCATTCTCACGTCATAATCCATAAATTCTCCGTTTCTTTTGACCGAGACGTTACAGTTATCAACTGGATCTGACGTCAAGGCTGCGTAAACAGGCTAACAGGTTAAATCTCAAACTTACATAGTGAAGTTAATTTACTTTAAACATTTAGCCGGATCTGGAAATTTCATCGATTTAACCAATTACATCGACCGAACCGGAAATCGGATTGCAAGGTTCAGGTCAAAATCTCTGTTACTCTGTCTACCAAGAAATCGGGCTAGCAATTTCTCAAAATGTATCGTACAGGTATTTCACGTAAATTATCGCATCACTCGGACTTTACCAGAAACAATTGGCATTTAATATATCAGTAAACATTGCCCACCAAAACATACCTTTACTCATCGTAATTGAATTGAGTATTTAATTGCATCGAGCCAAAAAAAATGCATTACCCTGCCTTGTAAGCATTTAATTCACGTCATGACCCTTCGTTAATATTATTACGTTAATATTATGCATTATATTACGTTATTTTCCCCAAAAATATGTCGCTCCTCAGTCGCTCATCATTATTCCTTCCTCAGTCCACCCTCATTCACATTCCAAATTAGAGCAATATATATATATAATTCACACAAGGGTTTATTTACAGAAACAAATGGTGCACCAATAGTGTAAGTCAATCGTCTCGTGAGAGATCTGTCCAAGTCCAATCAGTGCAAACAGTCAAATCAGTTAGGACTCATCACCAGCATTTACAAAACATTGAGAATCATCAGCCTTTCTAAAAGAACTGTCAATGATAACCAGGCCACAATAAAAATGTAAGAATCCCATAATCTGCCTACCGTTCAGACAATTCGATAAATGATGATTTCGAGCTTGCGCGCTGGCACACAACTACAACAAGAAAACATACTGTGACTGAATGACCAATTCATGGCAGGTGAGTAATCGGAATAGAGCGGCCGCCAATGACTGCAAAATTTAAAAAAATGGTGCACGGGGATGTACAAAACTAACGGCGAGTGGAAGGTAGAACCGACAGGATTGTGCAGACCTCGACCTTACTTGTGATGATGCGTGTGCTCGTCTTTCGCCAAATTAATTTAAACAAACAACAACAACAACAATAGTCAATTTTCAGGGTTGCTGCCCTTCAGCCTCAGTTATCACTTCGTCTCTTCTGTCCATTCCCTCTTGGCTTTCTCTTGTTCAGGAAAATAAATCAACTTCTTGACTGAGGAAATTAATTTGCATGATGACTCTCCACAAAGTTACTCCAAAAGTCTTGTCACAGCCACATGAACGTCGACCCTGTCATGACGAGCGTCACGACAGTGGGCCGCGGCCGGGCCTCGCGGCGAGGGCCGCGGCCGCCTCCGTTCGTGCACTCTCACGGTCCAGTCCCGACTGTCCTCTCCCCCGTACGTAAGTAAAAAAAAGGTCCCCCGTTTGCTCTGGTCCCCCGTTTGTTCAGGCCTTTTAACAACTTTCCCTTTCCTACCAAAAGCTTTCACATCTTCCGCCTGGTCGGTTGCCCGATTGGCGTTTTGCGTCCACAGGCTGCCACGTATTGCGCCACGTCCTTCGTCGATTGGCCGGTCTAGTTCTTTTTGCTGCCACGAATGCTCTGGTTTCGGACACGTGTAACGCCTCGGGACACTTTCCGCCGCTTCTGTGCCCGGCCGCCGCCCAAGCGTTCGCATTCCTGGGCCGCCCTTCACCCGGCTCCGTCAAAACAAGGGGAGCCGACACCTGTTTACGTTTTTCTCTGCAGCTGTCCCCGGCTGGCCGTGGTGCCAGGCTCCGGCGCAGACCACAGAGACGCTCGTCTCATCCACCGTCCACCACTGGACAGCTTTTGCTGCTAACTATTGAATGTTTTGACTGTGTTGCAGATTTCTGATGTTCGATTGAAATAAAAACAAATGTATCGCATTACATTAGTATCTGTGAACACTCTTTTAATGTCACGCCATAATTATTTTCTACCTTTTGATGCATATAACACCTTGGGAGATAAATAATTTGCTGCATATAAAAAGACCAACTAATTTGACGATGCCGATTTTTTTGTCAGCTGTCAAAAATGTTTATAGGTTGCACATATTAAGAACACTTTAAAATATGACTATAAGTGTACATAAAATATTTCAAGAACATCTAGATGGGCAAGATTGGGTAGTGCCGAGTTATGTGCGTTTTTCCTAATCCATATCGCGAGTTTCGGCGGCGCGCGAGTCCCGGGCGGCCCTATGCACCCGGTGCTGGGCCGGCGTGGTGGTGCGGAGGGACATAGATCGACACATCGTATTATGTGTCGACACTACCCCCCCCCCCTCCCCCTCCTCCAGAAACGTGCAAACATATTACCAGTGAGGCCGTACATGTCCCCCGCACCGCCACGCACGGCCCAGTGCCGGTACCGTGCATCGGGTCGACCAGGACGTCGTGCTCCAACCGAAACCCGCGATATGGGCCAAGAAATCGCACACAACTCGGATCTCCCCTATCTTGCTCATCTAGATGTTCTTGAAATATTTTATTTAAACTTGTATGGTAATGGTTCAAGGCGTTCTGAATGTGTATAACCTATACAGTAAGACACATGTTTGACGGCCGACAACAAGTTTAACATCGTCAAATTAAGTCCTCTTTTTATATGCATCAATTAATTGCTCTACTTAGGTACTATATGCATCAATTAATTGCTCTACTTAGGTACTATATGCATCAAAAGGTAGAAAATAAATATGGATAACTTTAGAAGAGTGTTCATAGATACTGAAACCATCCAGAATAATCCTAATATCATCATATTCGGCTGAGATACCGGCTACCGAACTTCAGCGTTTTCCTATCGCCACCGTACAACAATGGTCGATCGGCAGCGCAGTACTTTGTGCTTAAAGCTGGAGCTTCCGGGCAGCTTAAAAACGGCATCATCCATGGTTTCCAATGTTTCGAAGCATTCTTTTTTTCTCCAAATATATTGATTTTAAAAGGAAGATTCAAAAAGATATCCAGCATTTCCCAGATTGCATCCCATAGTGCCATATGCCGGCCGGCGCTGGAACTCACTGGTTTTGGGAGGCGTGGCGTAAAAAGGTGCATGTCTGAAACGGTACTAATTGGTCTATACTGATAAAAATAAAAAGTTACATTTTTTTTTAGAATCCGTAATGGCACCGGGGCAGTATGAGAGCCAATTTGATTCTGACATCACATGCAAAACAAAACAACACTATTGCACATCATTAGTTACCAGTAAGGCGCCGTAATTGGCGATGAACGAGCGAGCGCGATCGAAATGTATGATGAATTTCAACTCGATCGGGCAAGTAGTTTCTGAGATACAAAAAAAAATGGTGAGCACGTGCGCACGTGCAGAGGCCTGTGCAGAGACCTCTGCATTGTGGAAAGGCGGCTGAGAGGTCCTAACCAGAGGTGAACAAAACCTCGAGGCTGACACCGACAAAGAGCCAGGCTAACTCACTTCCATTTTTCGCGCTCTTATGGCAAATTACTCTAAAACTAAGGTTTTTCTCATGCCTCGGTGACTAACAACATTTATAAAAATCGGCACTCTGGCACATTTTGTAAACATACAACACATTTTGTCAACACGCAGCACATTGTGTCAACACACAGCACATTTTGTCAACACAACTTCTGAAATCCGCACACAATTTAGACATTTCCTGATAACGAAGACAATCTAAGCAACTTTTATTAAGGGAAGTTTGTGTTTAATCAGCTATCAATTTATATTGCTTAAGCAAACGATATCTGATGAGTTTTCTGAATTGTGTGACAATTTTTGGAATTCCCCCCAACCACTTGTGGTCCCCCCGCAAACCACCATTCTAGATCCGCCAATGGCTACACATGAAGATGGTGGTGTCTGAATAATTGTACTCCAGAACCATGTGACATTGCATTATCTACTGATATTTGTTGTACATATTGTTGCAAGGATGCAAGAATAAGAATGCAAGAATATGTTTGGAATTGGATGCAAGAATATGTTTCCACATTCAATGATGGCATCACTTGTCACTAGTGGATCCAGGGGGGCCATGGCGGCCATGGCCCCCAAACCGCCTGAAATCGGTACAAAATGGACATATTTTCTGATATAGAAGACAATCTAAGCAACTTTTGCTAAGGGAAATTGGTTTTAAATCAGCTATCAATGCATAAACAAGCGAAATCCGATGAGTTTTCAAAATTATGTGATAATTTTTGGAATTTGCCCCCAAACCACCTGTGCCCCCCCCCCCCTCCACCACCACCACCGTTCTGGACACGCCAATGTCACTTGCTGCTTTCCTGGGTGCTGCAAATTGGTTTTGGACAATCGATGTTTTGCATATTTAATGTAATGGAATCAAGGCATCATTAGATATTCCACAAATAATATAGAAAACCGCATTATTATTTTTTGTTCTGGACAAATAAGAGCAATGCTAGCATTACCTTCTAGGATCTTGGATCCATAGGACCTGGATGCCTAGAATCTTGATACGTCTGGACCAATGAGATGTACAGGGACGTGCAGTTGCTATGGTACACACTAAGATCTGGCTTATCTTCTCCTCTAGTATATGATTGCCTGCGAATTAAGAAACAACAATAAATGCATTTGAACTGCATTACTGAGAGCTTCAAAATGATATATTGATGCATTTTCTCACCATATCTATTGGCTGATTTTAAGAAAAAATACATTTTTAGCTCTTTGCGGAGGAAAATGGATTTTTGCTTAAAATCAGCCAATAGAAAAGACAGGAATGAGCCAATGCATCAAAATGTCATTCTGAAGCTCTCAGTAATGTGGTTTGAATGCATTTATTGTTGTTTCTTAATTTGCAGTCAAACGTATGCTAGAGGAGAAAATAAGCCGGACCATAGTATGTACCCAAGTTCGCCATGGGCTGGGCTGGCCCTATGGGTCATGGGCCGGACCTGGGCTGGGCCTGGGCTGGGCCTGGGCTGGGCCTGGGCTGGGCCTGGGCTGGGCCTGGGCTGGGCCTGGGCTGGGCCTGGGCTGGGCCTGGGCTGGGCCTGGGCTGGGCCTGGGCCGGGCCTCAACTTTAAGGAAATCACTGGGCTCTGGATGGGCCTGGGCCTGGCAATTTTGAAGTAATGCGCGAGTCGCACAAGCTCAGGTCAGAGCTCAAAAATATTTTAGCCAGCAGTTCACTTACACAGCAACACACTGTTGCTGTGGCTGTGGCATTTTGTTTTTTGGTTAGCATAGTTGGTTCATTGTTTCACATTTATAGTATACAAGTAAATATGTTAGGATAATTATTGCAATTTTTGTGAACATGATGATATGCTTAATCTGAACGGGCCGGACTGGGTCTGGGCCTCAATATTATGAATTTGACTGGGCCTGGTCCGGGCCTGGGCTTGGTGTTCATGGGTCTGGGCCGGGCTGGGCTGGGGTGTTGGTGGGCCCGTGGCGAACACTGGTGTGTACCATAGCAACTTCACTGCAAGTCCCTGTACCTATTAAGACTGCTATTATCTTTCTTTGAAAGTACATTTACATGAAACAGGAGCACCTGGCAAGTACAACCAAGATGCTGGCAAATGTCACAAACGGGCAGCAATTAATTACAATTTACATAAATTGCATAACCACAGATACCTACCTGGTGGTGCCGTGGTATTCTTGTCCCTGGTGCAACCTAGTGGTCGCAAATGGCATGCTTCCTAGACGGAGGCAGTTTCTTTTCACACTCCACGCCATGGTGGACTAATTCAAATATTTAGGGGAATGGAGGGATGGCAAAATTGTTTGTTTTATCAACAATGATAGGATGAAGTAGGTCTCCGGGTCTAAAAACATGAACATACGGTAAGAATGTCCATGTTTTGAGCTGGACACTTCCCATTCCATAATATCAAATCTGGCAACATGCCATAATTTTGTCATCCCCTCCTCTCCCCCAACTCACTGAATTTGGTCACTATGCTCCACCCACTTCAATTTACTATTAGGCTTACACTGACACTTTCCGACAGCCTTTTTACAGTTTTCCCATGTCAATGTTAATTTTTTTTTTGGCTCAATATCAATATCCAGCCACACCATACCGCGACACCTAGAAGCAGTCAACTAAGAGGCCTTGGTCAACCCTGCAAACACAAGGCCGTATAAGAGAGGTAGAGTCATCCGGGGATTTTACCGTCCCAATCGCTCAACATTAGCGTGATGTCACTGGTGCTCTGGTCCGACTCGGCTGTCGCCGCACGCGTCTCGGAGCGGTGCGAATATTTCGAACGGGATACGGATAGTTACGCCTAAGGTACAGACCTATTTAAGATTACGTTTACCGCGGATAATTATACCTCCCTTAATTCATGATGAGAGGGGAGACGGTCATACACTGCCCCGGTCCGCCTGAGGGAGGAGACGGCCATACGCTGCCCTGGTCTGGCTGAGGGGCGAGACGGCCATACGCTTCCCCGGTCTGGCTGAGGTGTAATATACGCTGCACCGGCCCCGATGCAATGTTGCAAATGTCATTGCTAATTTTTTTAATGTTCAAGATATGCTTTACAAAACTTTAAAAAATCAAAATATTTAAAAAGCATAGATTGCAACCTAACCCGCCATTGACTGGGGGAGGGGGGCGTTTAACGTCCCCATGATGAATTTTCGCAATAGCTGGAAAACTAAAGCGCCATCAACGTGAAACTTCGTGTACCTTCTTATAAATCATTTTACGTCTTGTGTGTAAAAATAAAATAAAATCGTCGATTTTTTTTCGAGTTATAGCGAATTTAGTGACGTCACTTCACACGAGTTTTACACCAAAATCAGCTCAACTTTTCCAAGCCGTACAAATGCCACATTTAAAGAAAAATGCAATTGAAAAACGCCAAAAGATAGAGAATTGCAACGGCTAAAAACTGGCTATCTCGATTTGTTGATTTTTTTTAGATTTTGACCCCAACAAACTCAAAACCCTTTTTTTGGGGGAAAAGTTCTCACAAAATCAACATTTTCTAAAATATTCAAAAAACCGGAAGATATCTAAGAGAACCATACCTAGGCAACTACCTTGCAAAAATTTCAAACTGATATCTCCATTTTTGACTGACTTATGATGACATCTAAAGTATGTGTAACTTATGTCGCATAGATACAGACAAATAAATGGCATCACTGTATTTCTGAGACAACCAGAAAATAGCAACATGCCTTTTTTATTTAGATTTAACAATTTCAAATTTTGACCTTCGGTGACCTTAATTAACTTGACTTGAAATTGACATTTACTTCACGTAAATGAAGTCAGGTGGTAAAATGACTATCACTATCGAATTATACGTGGAAAATAACTCGTAAAACATGTGTTGCATGACTTTCGTAGATATTTTGAGAATAGTGACCTTTTGTGATCTGACCTTGCCCTTGACCTTGTCCAACAATCTCACTTTAGCTCATGCGGGATATGTATCAAAATTTTGGCAGCACTTTGGGTAAAACTGGTCGCAATCGAAGGCTTTGAATGGAAAGTATGGCCCATAAACTCAAATACGACGATTTTGACCTTTGACCTGACCGTGACCTGACATTTGACCTCACTTTGACATTGTTAGGCATACGTCCGATTTGTCTCATTGAGAGATTTCGATTGCCGCCTTGCGCGTCTCGCTGCGATAATTGGTTCGGAGATAACTAGGGCGCGTTTAACGCCCCCCCCCCCCCCCCCCCCCCAGTCAGTGGCGTTCTGCTGAGACCCCAATCAATGCCGGGCTAACTACCTAAGTTACTTATCTAACGGCGACGACTTCAAATTGCCGCTCGTCAACACCTTTAAAAACCAGCAAAACGCTCGAAAGCGCAGCTGCGGTGACGGGGCCGGCCACGACTGGACCAGATCACCAGTGACGTCATCGCTAATCTGAGCCGCTCGGCAGCCGATACATGGGGAATCCCGGGATGACACCCCCTGTGCAAACGTACTTGAATCGCGTCGTTACCGGCACAAACAGCGCCATAATTGTCGCTGTCTCACCTGACTCACTGACATGACAGCGACTCGGATGAGGCTAGTCATGGGGAAGCCGCGATGTCGCCGTGTTTTCTTCAGCTGTAAATCTTGGCTTGGGGAACGCTGCCAATAATTCAAACACACTATTTTTGATAGTGTGTGCATGATGTTTTACGCTGATATTCTAATGCTGATCCAAATTGAAGATGACTGAGATCCTGTCATGTTTTTGCGCCCTTCATATCTTTAGTTTGAGATGCGTAGTTATCTTCAGCAGCATTTTTCCAACTCACGGTACGGCGGTACACAATCAACTGACACCGACGTGCGTTGGCGCGTCGGAACATTTGTTCACCTCTGTCCCTAACCACACACCAAATTATAACACAATCGGCTGAGCCGTTCATGAGATACAGAATAGGGATGTGCACGTGTGCACGTGCAGAGGCACCACACCCCTGACATGTGGGAAACTGGCGGCTGAGGGGTCCGTAACCACACATCAAATTTGCGCATAATCTGCCCAGCTGTTGCGAAGTTATTGCGAGAAAACACTTTTCAACACCCCTCACGCGGCACGCGCCACGCGCAGTGGTAGTCACCCACAGGAGTTGCCACTGGTCTCAAACAGAGTAGGTTGGATGGGGCTGCTAAGCACAGAAGTCCGCTTGTCAATCAGACGTGTGGTTGCAGAGATATGAGCTTCTCAATAGCGTCGCCACGGGTCGGGCCGGGTCGCGCCGGGTCGGGCCGCTCATATTCATATTTGCCCCATATACCACGGAAGGACGAGCGAGCGCGAAGCGCTCGCTCGTAATCACTTAACCTATTCATAACCATAAGTATTCGAAAGCAGGAGTTCCAAAGATAAGTTTTTTACTTGACACAGTAAATTCGTTCATGGGTTTGAAAGCTAGATGAAGTTGAGTTTGGTTAAGTTAAACCAGCATATCATTAACTGGCAAAAGTGGCCCAATTACAGACGAAGTTAGAATAGAGTTGGTGTAGCATCTCCTATATTGTGCTTTGTTTTGGATAACTCTTCCAAAACCACGTTTCTCGATTCAATCTAGTTGTTTGTGGGACGGATAACACGCTAATTATCTGTTTAAAATTCATATCATGTTTACTGGCTGCGCTGCAGTCATCCAATTACTTGTCGAAATCTGCATACTAAGGCCTTCAACAACGAGATAATTCAGGCGTGGACGGACGGATTTATTTGAAAGGGAGAAAATATTTTGATGTGCAATGCTGGAGAGGGAACTGGAAATACCGACGGAATATTCTTTCATTATTTTCTAAGTCGTATTTTGGTAGCTTTCTCAATTAAAATTGTCGGCGTACTTATCTGCAATCAGGGGTATTGTCGGTCATATTCTGAAAAAATACATGTGTGAAGTAAATAAATATCTCCTTGATATTTATATGCATGTCTTACCATAATACAGCAATCTATTTCCGCATTAGTTTACCAAAAATGCATTAGCATTTGGACTATGGGACGTCACATGTGAAGATTTGACTTAAAATGCCGAAGTCTCTCAACTTTTTGCTGGTAGGTGGTGGAGCCTCTGGAAAGTTAAGTGATACATGAAAGTGCTCAAATCGATTGAGGGTACAGACTTGCTAAGGGCAGCTGTAAACCATTGTATTACCACCGTAGGTATCTTAAACCAAATATCGTCAATGCCAACTCGGAACATCGTCAGCTAATCATATACGAGTTTGTACTAATTCTTCAGCTGTAGTCATTATTGTGACTGATATTGCTTGTCAGTTCACGATTACAACAATACGTATTACATCGCTGATGTTCTGTAGTTTCAGTAAAATTGGATGGTGGACGCTAATGCCTCTTCATTAAACATTCATTACACGCCTGCTTGCTTTTCAGATGAGTGTCCATGAGTGTCAACGGCCGCGCCCGCCGCCATTCATCATGCAAACGAATTCTGGGATCACTGATAATCTACATACATTGGCCTTCAGTAAGATGACAGCCGCTAAAGCCTCAGTGACATCACATCATGCATTGTCGCGAACCTGGTGAATAACTCGTCCACTTGAATCACATTCAACTTTGCCAAAAATCCATTTCGCAGTAAGGTTATGTGATAACGTAAATATGAAGGTGAACTTCGGCAGCGGACTCAAAGGTGGAAGACATGCCACTATGGTATTTAATGCTTCTTAATCTGAACATATAAGATCCAGCGATTCGGCAACATGTTAGCCAAATTTAGTGAAAATCCTTGAATGGATCCTTGAAATTATGGGATCAAGCCTTTCACCATGCACTTAGCATTGTGCGTGTTGCGTATTTACTGTTATATGTTATCTGCAGTACTGTAGGAAGCATTCCAATGTATTTCCAAAATATTTTGCCAGAAGCGAGAAGTCCACAGCTCCCTCCTGATCTCATACGGTTCCTCCAGAGTCGGGCAGCTGTGTCTGAGGCTACCAAGATGGACAGACATACAAAAACAAGCGAGTTTCGGCACGCGCGAGTGCCGAAACTCGCTTGTCGAAACTGTGACCCCGGTTCCATGGGCACCATCTAATCCTCCTTGATCGCGATGAGTGCTATGATCGCGATTACGCTACCCATGGAAACACCCGTAATCCCTTCCCCAGGCCGAGCGGTAATCCCGTCTCTAATCCCGGTACCGTTTGAGCTGAGCGGGCTTGATCGGGATCAAGGGGGAAACAGTCCCACTCCCCCCAGCGACCCCAAACCTTTCCCCCCATCCTGAACAATAGCTCGGGCCGGCGGGCCAGCGTGCCCGCCGCACCGGCCCCTCCGCCCTGTGTCCTATCCAAACACTCCGGGTGGAGGGCCAGTGCCCGGCGCACAAATCCACGCTGATCCCTTATTTTACTGTGAACGTCTGAGCCGCTCAGTAGCGGATTAGCACATGGAAACATGCCACGTGATCCGGATCACGGCCACGCCGCTGAGCCTGATATAATCCTTCCGTAATCCACCTGCCCATGGAAACGGGGTCTGTGTCGCATCGTACAATATGCATGAGTGTAGGCTGTGCCGCATCGCACTCGTGTGAAGCGGAACAGTGGACCTCTCAGTAAGCAATTAGATGCAGTGTAATGTGCCACGCATGTTGGAAGTGCACCTTCCCGTACAATTCCGTCGTTGGTGCACGAATTTCAGCTATAAGAACGATGGATTTAGCCCGAGTCCAATCTTCAATTAAGTTCAATTGTCGATGTTGTGTAATATCCAAGTACAGCTTTCAGCTAAAATGGATGTTTTGTTCAATTTTATGCAATGTGGCAGTTTTTTTTAGATATACCTATTATCTAAAATAATATTTTTTTTTACCACAGATCCACTGAAGAAGAACGTCCGTTTAGTGTTAAAAAACGACATTTTAATTGAAAGTGGCTTACTTAAATCCTTTTGGGATGTTAGTATCGTTGTATGGCACTGTAATTTCCTTGTATTGATGGGTAAATATCATATTTTAGGGAAATTGTCGATGTAGATGATTTAACTCAAATACAAAAAAACGTTGTGGGTCAATTTGCATTGCTTTTTACAGACAAAGACTGAGCTGGGCGCAGAACAGGCACATTATAGAACTATCAGCTCACACACCCGTTCCGTAGAACTGCTGGATATGGCAGCGCGCCGCTGCAAATAGCCAGAGTTTGTCCATTGATCATCGGGCCTCCAAATTACAAGCTGACGTGATGGCGTGCGGGGCTCAGAGCACGCACGCCCGTGAAGGCGGGTTCCCACATCGAACTGTCCTCCAGCCAGGCACAGTTTCGGCATGGTGTCCTGCAAAATTAAAAGGGTTGAGATAGTCAAAGTGACGCAACGTAGCGAAGTTAGCATAAATGATAACAAACGCATGAGAGATATGTGGCCCCTCAAAAATATTCAGAACCTCTTGAGGATAGAAAGAAAACTAAAGGCCCCACATGTCTATCGAACGAGTATACCTACGTCAGAAGTGTTGATCTTTTTTCGTTCAGCTTGGGTCAAATCTGAACATGGTTTTGTGCTTTTGCATTTGGTTGACGAATAAGATTCATAGCTGTGCAATGGATGGTGCCTGTGTCGAACTAATTTCAGGAACATACACATTCTTGAATGATGTACTATTATTGTTCTTTTTAAGTTTCTTTGACATGGAAACTTGCCATCAAAGCGTTCCTAGAAGAATGCAATTTGCAGTGGCTGTTGTCTTTTAGCTTCTTAGAGTGCTTCTAAAACCGTATCTTTCGGGGGTGATCATAACGGGCCGGAACTGCTGACTATGAAACGATGCGTAAACTCCAGAAACTTGCAAAACATCGCTGCTCCAGCAGAATGTTTTGACACATTCTGACAGTCTCTCGCCCTCTCGAGATGATAAATGCACATGTTTAGTCTGATGCTGAACTGCGTTGTGAATAACGGCGGTATTTGTGTTGAACGATGGCGTATTGGTATCTGGAAGGTGACATGGAGTTGCTATAAAAAGTGCAATTGCGTATGCTCTATACAGTGTGTATGTGTATACTTGTCAACCATGCTACCATCTTAGCATGACATGGTACGACATCATGCCAGCTTACTTGCAATAGCCATGTTTGCTTCGCCAAAGTTGAACCTATACATGCCTGGGTAGAAGATCAATGTCCTCATTTGCACCAACGCATGACACCTCACCAATTTCTTGGACCAGCTTAAACATTCCCATCACTGTTGAAAGTGGCTTTCTAACAGAATCGGTTCTTGCATTTTACTGAGGTGACTATTCCATTTTCATCGTAATAGTCGTAGGAAGTAGGTACTTAAACGACACGAAAAGACATAAACTTTTTAGCGGCCGGTATGCAGTTTGACACTATTTAATCATAATTTCCTGCATGCTAATTCCTATACTTGAGCAGTGTGGGGGAAGCCGCCTTTATTCGGTCGTACGTCCGTTTACATGGTCTTTACTTAGTAAACCGACATTTTAATTCTATTAATTATTATATGCAGCCATGACGTATACACTTTGCATGACCAATATCTTTGCCGGAGAGTTACAATGCTTAACAACATGTGTATATTTTACACAATCCCTCAGACTACTTAAAGTGTTTATAGACTGTAGAATCTATTTTGCATGTGTTTCGATTGGCCGCCCTGGACAGTGGGTTACGGGGGGGAATATGTCGTGCCACGATGTCATTCATTTGTCTGAACACGATAGGTGGATCGTTAAGACGGGTCGCCACGGTTGACCCAACCGTGCCATGCGTGATCGTTCACGATAGTTCACGATCACGATATAAAATTGGCTCACATCCGGAAAGAGGACGTTTCATCAGTTATATGGGCTGTTGCGTGCTGAGGTCGCCTGCTGACGGATTCAGTCTATCGACTTTTGTCCTCAGGAACGTTGGGTTCATCGATTTCAGCATTGTCTGCTTCTCTGCCTTTGTTCTGTGTGTTATTAACTGGACCGACACTCATCAAAAGAACAAAAAGTTAATAGAGAGTATAACGAAATGTAAGACTTACAACTTGACCTGCATTTTTACGCGTGGATGTGGACACATTAGCACGGCCCTGATGCGCTAGCCAGTGTAGTACGGCCAGTGAAGATGGATACGGGCATGCTGATGTTCCTAAGTGTGCGCTCACGATAAAGACCACTGTATACCATTACCCATCATTTGCGGTCATTCGGGGACGATCGTTGCCAGCACGACCGGATACAGCGCTGAGGGAGCATCCAGCGGCGGTTCGGATTAATGGATGCCCGCCATGCGATGCGGTCATCGTGGGAGGCCGGCCCACACACACATCAATGGCTAGAGTAGAAGTGCCAAACACACATAAATGGCTAGAGTAGCAGTGCCAAACTGGGGCTGCAGGATTCCATCACAGATAACCAGTTTCTATTTGACCACAGCTGGTTACTCGGTTCTTCAAAATTTGACTTGCTTGCTGATGTAGGTGCTTTACTAGTTGGCCTCCTTACCTGGAATATTGTGTGAGGTGGTTGAAACAGTCAGCTGGCAGATACGATAGCTGCAATGTGAAATGTTGGGGACACGTGGAAATTGCTGGCGACAGCTATTTTGAAGACTGATGGTGACACCCTTTATGGAGACTGCTAGTGACAGCTCTCCTGAATACTGATGACGACATCGTTATGTGGGCTGCTGGTGGCAGTCGTTATGCAGACTGCTCGTGACATCTCTCGTGAATACTGATGGTGACAGCCGTCATGACAGCTGCTATGAAATCCGTCACACGCAGCGGTGACGGTAGCTGTCACGTGATGCGGTGATGACAGCTGACATCAAGACTGCTCCGGGATGTAATTACACGGCGTAATTAGCGTCAGCACGCACCAATGCAGCCGTCGGCGCCCCTAGCCGGCAGATAATTAGACGAAGCCATGCAAGCGTGGGCACTGATTAATCCACGGTCTCTGTCTGGGAGCTCGGCATATCCGACACACCTGAGGCCAACCGCGCCCCGCCGCCGGCCTGGTGCTAATTTTGGCGCAACTTACAAGGAGCTCCGCGGGGAGTCTCAAAAGGCCACATATTACGACCAGTTGTTCTTTACTTTTTTCGATGGGTACTGGTGTTGGTCAGCACGTGCTTTTATTCTTGGCCTTGGATGGTGTTAGCAGAAAGCTCATCTGCTTTTAAAAAGCTTAAATACATCGAGTTGTATACGCTCAACACATGTGACACGACAAAGAAAGGCGTCTGTGTAGGACAAATAGGATAAAGTGGCATTTCTCTGCTATGATCGCGCTCGCAAAGACATTACAGTGATTCGGGATTATGTATTCACTTTGCTAATGCTCTTTGGGTGAGGGAAATGCCCAATGACACACATAATCCATCCGATATACAAAACAGAAACACTAGAAATTGGCGGCGGAGGGGTGGTGGATGGCGAACACTGTTGTGTGCTGCCTTCCTGTGCAGCCAGATCAACACAATGGAGCCCGCTGCGCGTTGTCCGGAACGGCCGGTAGGTGGCAGCGGGCATCGCTATTTGCGCCTGCGCACCGCGGTAATATCTTCGCGCTCTATGCATAGAAAGTGCGTCGTCTGCTGCGCGCCAATGCATCATTTCTCTGCTATGATCGCGCTCGCAAAGACATTACAGTGATTCGGGATTATGTATTCACTTTGCTAATGCTCTTTGGGTGAGGGAAATGCCCAATACCCCAACACTCCCGAACACGCGACATCGCTTCTGAGCACATACGAGATCTATTTTACACACGTTACATACAGATAATAACACAGTCGGTGCCCCTGGCGTCACAGGCACCTCCGCGCATGGCGAGGACCAGCGCCAGGGAAGTCACGGTACCACCGGGCGTCGCAGGTACCTCCGCGCATGGCAAGGACCAGCGCCCGGGGTGCTTGGTAACCACCGGGCGTCACAGGCACCTCCGCGCAAGGCGAGGACCAGCGCCCTGAGCCGCCGGAGACGCCAACTGGGGAGTCAGAAGGCGGACGGCCGATACGCTGCCGCGGCATGACGACTAGCCACGGCCATCAGCGGGCGTAGCTTGCAGGAGAGACACGGGGCGTCGCAGGTATCGCCGCATGGCTTGCGAGGACCAGCGTCCGACCTGTCCGAGCTGCAGTTCCGACAGACCGATCGCAGCACCGTGCGAGGCGCCGCTGATGCGAAGGCAGTGTCCAGTGAGCCGCCCATAGGTCAGGCCCGCCAGACGTCCAGTGAGCCGCAGAGCGCCCGTGAGAGCCCGGCCCGTAAGAGGAAGTCGTCGATTGCTGATAAAGAGTGCATCTTGCGGATGTCCCGAGCCACGCACGGCCAAGTAATCACGCATGGCAGCCACGGGACACTCGGCGAGGTCGTGCCGCGCCACGAGCTGCGTCGTGAACGGGGCGAGGGACGTTTTCGAGGAGGGCACAGTGACTGTCAGCCGGTCGTCGCGTATTTGGACACCTCCGAGCCGGAGGTAGTGTTGCGGCTGTCCACTGCGCACGACTTCGCCGGGCCGCAGTAGGGCGAAGAAGGCCAGGGTGAAAATTTCGCGGTAGGCGGCGCGTTCCACCGGCGAGAAGGAAGTAGTGGCAAGAGCAGAGCAGAGGCGACCCAATTCTGACACGGTGAGCGCCAGCCGAGCATCATGGCCAGGCCGCAGCCGGCGAGCTCCCGTTAGGAGCTGCAAACGCGGCCATCGGGCTCGCAAAGAGACCGGAAGTGGAAGGCGTAGCTGTCACCCAGTACAAGTAGCATTCTCCTGGAACCAGAGACCCAAAGTAGATGGAGAGCGGGGAACAACCGGCGATAGCTGGTGTCTGGTGTTTGTACGGGACACAAATTTAGTATCCGCTGCCCCAGCTCAGCTAAGTCCACCGCAGAGCGGAAAGCATACGAAGCAGGCTGCGGGGCAGCGGCGGGGACTGCGCAGACGAAGCTCGGTGTCCATCTCACGACAGAGATTACCGGGGCGCTCAGACGCTGACCCACCCCGACAAGGCTCAATCGCACACGCTAATGGACTTACGGGTCCGGCGGGGATTGGCATACGACACGACGCGTTGCCCAGCTCAAAACAGAGCCCAGACGGCGGCCCAAATCCAACAAAGCTCGCCCACCTCCAGTGGACCCGCCAGAGAGGGTAGAGCATACGCTGCAGGACCCACTGGGCAGCGGTTAATAGAACCGCATTCAAATTCTACAAAGCCCGTCCACCTCCAGTGGACCCCGCCAGAGCGGGTAAAGCCCACGTTGTAGAAGTACCGGGGCAGCGGTTACTACAACCGCATTCAAATCCTACAAAGCTCGACCACCGCCAGTGGACCCCGCCAGAGCGGGTAAAGCATATGCTGTAGAAATCTCGGGGCAGCGGTTATCTCCGCTGTCGGACCGCATAACGCAAGGACGACACGGCAGTGCGTGTGCGTAGGCCGCCGCCGGCATAGAGAAAGCGCACGCGCGCCGCCGCCGCCAGGACTGCGGGATACGCAGCAGCACAGCTGACAGGCCGGTATTCAGGACAGACTGCGCTCCAGCCGCCCAGTGGCAAACCAACCCCCCAGCACATGGTACCGGGCTGACCAAGATGGCGCCCCAACACATGCCAACGTCGAGGCAAAGCACAACATCATGCAAATACAGCACACCAGGCATCAGCACGCAGCGACACGAAACAGTGGTGACGTGACGCTGTCCAGCAGCCACGTTAGCAGGGAAACACTGGCGGACGTGGTCCACAATACCATAGCGACCATAGCCTACGGCCACGACCGTTCGTCCCCTGCCGGAGATACCCTAGTAACGTGTAAATCACACCAACCCATCCCTGCCGAGAGCGGCACTAGGGTGGGTATGTTACTCGTTACTTTCGGCGTACGTGCCACGCCCACTCACGTGGAATGGGCGGCATCCAACGGAATAGTCGCCGAACACTGTTGTGTGCTGCCTTCCTGTGCAGCCAGATCAACACAATGGCGCCCGCTGTGCGTTGTCCGGAACGGCCGGTAGGTGGCAGCGGGCATCGCTATTTGCGCCTGCGCACCGCGGTAATATCTTCGCGCTCTATGCATAGAAAGTGCGTCGTCTGCTGCGCGCCAATGCATCATATAACTGACGAATTTCGTCAGCTAAGAACCGTTTACTCTCGCAGAGAACCGAGTCAAGAGCGTACTTAGCTTACATCGCTCTCTATTCTCAGCACCGGCCTGAGCCACCTTAGTTACGCTCCTGTTTACAAGAAGCTTAAGCCGCCCTTACCCCGCGCAGAAATATCTTCCTAGCCCCAGGAGAAATTGCCGCGCCTCCTAATTCCGGTGAATCCAATCTGTATTGTATTTTGGTCGACTGGCGCGGCCATTATGGCGTGATTACGGTGCTGTTTTTCTCAGCGCCCGGAGAAGACCCGAGCAGCGCGGCTTTATAGAGGCCACAGACGCCGCGGCGACCGCGGAGAATATTGCTTAGCTTCCCAGCCTGCCTTCCGCCGGGTGTCGCAGAGATGGAAGGCACCCGGCTTCATGGCTACCTCTGGGAGCAGGTGGTGACTGGTGCAGCTGGGAGGTGGTACAGCACACCGGGGCTTTGCTCTGCATTACGCGGAATTGCAGAGGTATCATGAGGTGGCATGTGCCATTACATATATTATAACTTCAGACGGTGTCGCACGTTGTTTGGAATTTCCTGGGAAGTGACGCGACAATCATGTGCCATGTTTTATATCAGAGCATGCTGCGATATTACTGGGTACATTACAAGCTATCATCCACCGCTGAGCCCGTAGTTATTCAACAGCTTGTTATAAAAACTCTGCTAATGGAACTCAGTGGATGCAATGAGCTTGTTTGTTTTATTTACACTCGTCATGTTCACTGAAGCACACGTGAAATAAATACCAAATTGATGCAAACAACAATCAACAACAACAATGCCACAGGCGGCCTCTGTGACGTCGCACGTTGCTCCCGGTGGTCGGCGGCACTGTGAGATGACTGGTCGTATCGGATCACAAACGCCTCCAGCTGGCTGTCGGGTGCTCCTGCGTGCGCTGTCATATGATGCGGCACTCCTACGTATCGGCAGTCAGCCTCTGCAGAGCCTCCGGCAGCGTAGAAAAGTATGTAGGATGAAGCGTTCTTGACCTCGGCAGCCGTGCACTCCTTCACGTTAGAGTCGTTGGCGAGGTACCACCTGGTAGCTGGCTGGTTGAAACAGTAGGCGCTGTGCTGGCTAGCCGTTTTCACGAAGGATTTTGCGTTTGGGGCGTTTGGGGCGATTGGGGTGATTGGGGCGTTTGGAGTTTGGGGCCAGCTATGGCCACGTGACACGGTGTTTGGTCCAGAACTCCAAAACTCCAAAACTCCAAAACTCCAAAACTCCAAAACTCCAAAACTCAAAAACTCCAAAACTCCAAAACTCCAAAACTCCAAAACTCCAAAACTTCAAAACTCCAAAACTCCAAAACTTCAAAACTCCGAAACTCCAAAACTCCAAAACTCTAAAACTCCAAAACTCCAAAACTCAAAAACTCTAAACTCCAAAACCCATAAATCCAAAATTCAAAAATTCAAAAATTTCTAAATTCCGAATAGTGTTATTCTAATGGTGCAACCAAGCTTCGGATACAACCAACCTTCGGTTATTCGAATATTCGGATACAACCAATCTAATATTATTATGATATGCGCGGGGGCCGGTATCGCCGGTCCGAAGGTTGGTTGTACATTTTTTTTTGTATTTTGGAATTATGGAGTTTTGGAGTTTGGAAGTTTTGAAGTTTTGAAGTGTTGGAGTTTTTTTGGAGTTTTTGGAGTTTTGGAGTTTTGGAATTTTGGAGTTTTGGACCAAACACCGTGTCACGTGGCCATAGCTGGCCCCAAACCCAAACCCAAACGCCACAATCGCCCCAAACGCAAAATCCTTCGTGAAAGCCGTTTCCACGAAGGATTTTGCGTTTGAGGCGATTGGGGCGATTGGGACGATTGGGGCGTTTGGGGTAAATGGGTCTATAGCTCGTAAAAACACGGCTTTTCCAGGTGATTTTTGATATCAATCGCAACTTTACGAATTAATGCATTTTTTCTGGAAATTCCATTTGAATGATAACACCATAGTTTACTTAAAAGTAACAATTTCATCTTAAACTAGCTCTGGTGTTGCCAGACGGCTGGGGTGTTTGTGCGACGCCATCTTGCTCGAATCCCGGAAATGGCTGGTTCAGGAAATAGTCATATTTTGAAACGACATGGTTTTCAGGAATAATAGCTTATTTCAATGAAAACTAGATGAATAGTCCATTCATATTTTCAGTCATTTCACTTTTGAAAGCAAGGATTAATGATAATTAGCGATTTCGTTTTGATCATTTGTTGTAAGATGACGGGAATGCTGGCTCCGGCTCTGCACTGGCTCTGTGCAGGCGCCGCCACCCGGTCACCATGGCGACGGGACGGCCGGTCGCCTGACGTCACGTTGCACACGTGGCTCCGGCGCCGGTCGGCTGGTCACCATGGCGACCAGCCGGCCGGTCGCCTGACGCCACGTTGCGCATGCGCAGAGCCGTGGTCTGCGCCCAGCAATGGCGTCCGCTCGATCTAGAGCAGCCATTTTTGAGTTTTCAGTACCAGTGGTGCAGAAAGCCCGCATGTTTCATGGGTTTATAAGTGCCTTTTCTGAGGTCTTTTCAGTTTTTGTTGTTGTGAGATTCATCAATTCATCAATTCATCAAATAAAAACATTTGGTGTGATTCGAAAGGCGCAAGGATTGTTCCGGTTTTCGGAAACCAACGAAGTTACCACTCTAAATTGGACGATCTCGGCGGGACGGAGCGACGTTGAATTAAGGTCTGTCTATGCTTTTGACATTTGATTGCGTTTTTCATCATAATGTTATATTTCTTTGCCATTAATATCTTCAGTTTTACCCTAACTAACTGTCAACTACGTATTTTATTTAATCAAAGCTGATTATGTAGTATACTTTTAGCCTTTTTTGGGGCGTTTTCGGTATGTTTTGTAGAAGGAACTAACACAACCCAAAATTGCCAGATTTGCTCATTAATGTGAATATTCAAAGCAAACTAACGGTAAATATTGCATTGTAAGAGCATATACTTATACATTAGTTCATACAATTGTGATTGATACCAAAAATCACCGGAAAAGCCGTGTTCTTAAAAGCTATATACCCATTTACCCCAAACGCCTCAATCGCCCCAATCGCCCCAAACGCCCCAAACGCCCCAATCGCCCCAAACGCAAAATCCTTCGTGAAAACGGCTACTATCGCACCGCACAAAATGTAATCGGGTCTTAATCGCTGCGAATTCCAACAAAAGCTGGTAAGTTACGAATCGCTTCACCTGGAGAAAGTTGTTGCCAGGTTACAAATTGGGCCTACTTCGCAGAAAAATCACGGAAAATACGAACAGCACTGATGCGATCCAAAATGACATTTTGCCAATACAGAAACAAGTGCCAGGATGGATATTCCGACGGTTAGTACGTTGTTTTCGTAGAATTCCACTTCGCGTTTACTTTTCTCTCTAAATGTTGACTTATTCTTTATTGGAGACCTAAAATGCTTAAGAAGTCCTTTTTTACTGACCATGTTCATTGACCCTCATTAGTAAGAAAAAACATCGCCTAGCTTTGCTTTATGTATGCTCAATAAACAAATTGTCATTGTCACATCAAGTAATAATAAGTTGGACAAATTTGTCTTACAAATCACGATACAATACATAACAACATTCACATTTCACAACACATTCATCCCCTTTACAGGATCTACTAAACGTACCATATAGTCCACACCCACACAGCCACGGCGACCTACACACACAGCTCGTAAAAGAGCATGTAGGGCCGTAGGCCTGTGCCTTGCGCACCTTGACAAGCGTCACTTCTGTGACGTGTGTGTTACTGACGTGGAACCACTTGCCCGCCTCCGGTTTCCTCCGGCACTTATAGAAGTTCCTTGAACTGAGAGACGGCGTCTCACAGCGTCACGTTTTATCAAATATTTTATATTCCGGAGAACGCCGCAGTTTCTCTTCAACAGCACGACAAAAATGACGCATATAATTTTATCTTGAGATCCATACCTTGGAAAGGAGGGAAGATTTCGTGCCAACGTCTCAGTTTCTTTCGTCCAAGATGCACTCAGATGATAAACACGAATTTACCGAATCGATAAAACCACAATATGCTTAAAAATCAAGAAAAGCATTCAAGATATCTTAACCCGCGAGTCACTGGGGGAGGAGGGCTTTTTTAGCCCGCCCCCCTCTAGGAATATTAGGAATATCTCAACAACTAATGCAGATATCGACGCCAAACTTTCAGTACCTTTCCGGGGACAATTTTACACATTTTGTGCAAAAATGAAGCAATTTCGTTAGAAATTTTTCGAGATATAGTGAATTTAGTGACGTCACTAAACACGATTTTGACACAAAAATCAGCTAAACTTTGCTAGGCCGTACAAATGCCACATTTGAAGCAGAATGCAATCGAAAATCTAAAAGGTAGGAAATTATAAGGACTACAAACCAGCTATCTCGAAAATTCGAAAAACTTGTTTTTGACCCCAAAAATTTCATTTTTTTTAATGCCCACAAAATATATTTTTTTTCTTCTAAAAAATATACAAAACGAAATATATGTCATATAACGACATATGGACAACTACCATACCAAATTTCAAAATTATATCATCTTTTTTGACTGACATGGCATATAAAGTATGGGTAAATAATGACGTCATATTTTGAAATTGCGTTTTTTGGTTTTTATTGACCAGATACATACAAATAAATGCCAGCATTGCATTTTTTAGATAACACTGATATAGAAACATGTTTTTTTCATTTCAATTTATTAATTTCAAATTTTGACCTTCAGTGACCTGCACTTGACCTGAACTTGACGCTAATTTCACGTAAATGAAGTCAGGTGGTAAAATGACTATCACTATCTAATTATACGCGTAAAAGCATCCATAAAACATGTGGTGCATGACTTTCGTAGGTATTTTGTGTGTAGTGACCTTTAATGACCTGACCTTGACCTTGCTATTTTCCAACAATCTCACTTTAGCTCATGTGGGATATGTATCATACATTTGACAGCACGTTGAGTGATTATAGGCGCAATCAAAGGCCATGGATGGAAAGTATTGTCCATAAACTCAAATACCTCGATTTTGACGTTTGACTTGACCGTGACCTGACATGTGACCTTAATTTGATTTTTTTTAAGTGTGCGTTAGGTTGATCTCATTGAGAGATTTCGAATGCAGCCTTGCGCGTCCCGCTGCGATCATTGTTTCTGAAGATACCAGGGGGGGGGGGGCTAAGACCCCCCCCCCAGTGAGTCGTGTTACAGAATATACCCCAGTGACTGCCGGGTTAAGTCAAACACGGAGCCACCGTGAAGACGACCGCTCCGCTCTGCGCCTGCGCAGAGCCCCCCTGCAATGAACTAGTTGCAGGTTACCTATCTCACTGTTTTTTTATGTATTTGATAAAAAGCAAATGAATACAAAATATTTTCTAGAGTGTCACTTTCTTGTAAATTCCTCTGAATTGTCAGTATTTAACATAATTAAGTATATTTACGTCATTTCAAATTCTGCTCTCTGATTGATCGTGACGTCAGATGGCAATAGTTCAGGCGATCAAAGTTACCTAAGGTAGTCTTGAGACTTGAGCAACTCTGAACTCGGTTGACCAGGGGCGTAGCCAGCATTTTTCGAGACAGGTGCATCCGGTCGGGGGGCCCGTCCGTCACAGGGAGGGGGGGGGGGGGGAATCCCCATAAATTCCGAAACGGCATTTGGGCCCATTCCAGGCCTGAGAGGGTCATAGGCGTACCCAGGATTTCGCCAAGGTAGTACCCACGGCCGGTTTTATGGGCCCCCGGAGCGTCAGGGCCCCTTTCCAAGACTGAGGGCCCTTTTACCCCTGCCCCAGCAAAACAAATGTTGTTGTGCTGGGGGTTGAGTAAATAATGAAAATGCGTTGTTGAGCGCGGGTGTAAATAATTAAAATAAAAAGTTAATCTCAGATCCGGCATGTTTTTAAGCCGTGATTTGAAGGAAGGGAAAGTATCCTGAAGGGTGAAATGGTTCTTATCTGGCTTAAAAGAGACCTCTATGCCAGACTGGTTATTGATTCAACTTTTTATGGAACGATTCCATCATGATTCATTTTGGAACCTGAATGATTCAACCACCGTTCGATTCACGGATACAATTTTGAGTATTGATTCTGTCCGATTCAAAGAATCAAAACAAATATTTTAATCGATTCACATTTGATTCAACATTTAAATATATGTAGTGAATTTATGTCAAATCAATACAAATTGAAATATACATATATATGATCATTAAAACATTGTTACAGCAATATTATTTTAATATAAATGAATGTAGCCACTGAGACTGCATGTATTTGCACAATTTACCAGTGTACTTAAATCGTTAAGAATCGTTAAATCTTTTGATTAAATCAGCCTTGATTTGATGTGAGTTTTGATTCAATCACGATTCATGAATCAAAAGATCTGGTCGTGAATCAATTATTTGTTTTATTCAATGAATTTTGATTGAGCGATTCCAATCGATTCAATCAGTGTCGAATCAATAACCAGTCTGCCCTATGCACGGGTGGAGTTTCCTATTCAAATGGTAGGGCCACTGCTCCACCAACTTTGTGTTCTGCCCCACCAACTCTTGTCAGATTTGAAGGTCATCCGGCATTACAATGGTCATTTTCAACTCAACCAAGCAAAACAACCAAGCAAAATTACATTTTGTCCCCCCAACTTTCTTGCAAAAGCTCCACCCATGCCTATATGGGTCTGTTGGGCCCACCGAGGCCTTGGAAGATCGGTCTTGAAGGGCCTGGCAGGGATCCCCACAGACCGGCCAAGGGGGATCTAAGGCCGACCGAGGACGCCACAGTTTGAACGAGGGTCCCTCACGCTGACCGAACGTTTTTTTTTGGGGCCGGTTCAGGGCCCCTTAGGCCGACTGAAGGCCTTTCAGACCGACCGAGAGCACCCTCAGGCCCACCAAAGGCTACCTCAGGTCGATCGAAGTCCCCTAGGGGCGGCTGAGTGCACCACCTTCAGGTCGATCGAAGGCCCCTTGAGCCGACCGAAGGGCCCCTCAGCCGGCTAAGGGCCCCTCAAGCCACCCGAGGGCTCCCTCAGGACGACCGAGGGCCATTTGGACTGTCCAAGGTTCATATTAGGCCGGCCAAGGTCCATCTCAGGCCGAATGTGGGCCCTTCAGGCAGACCGAGGGCACCCTCATGCCGACTGAGGGCCCTCTCAAGCCGGCCGAGAGCCATCTCAGGCCGACCAAGCGCCTCCTTAGGCCATCCGAAGGCCATCCTAGGACGACCAATGGCCTATCAGGCCGACTGAGAAGTGACGGTCCCTCAGACCGACAGAAGCTCAGGAAGTCCGAGGGCAACCTCGTTTAACCCAAGGGCACCCTCAAACCAGACGATGGCCATCTCAGGCCAACCGAGGGTCCCTCAGGCCATCCGAGGGCTATCCTAGGATGACCAAGGGTCACTCAGACCGACTGAGTGCCCACCAGGCTGACTGGGCCCTTCAGGCCGACTGAGGGCCCCTTGGGCCGACTCAGGGCCCCTCAGGTCGACTCAGGGTTCCTCAGGCAGAAGGCCCCCCTCAGGACGATTGAGGGTCCCCTCATGCCGACTCAGGCCCCTCAGACTAAATCCGTCCGACTGAGGGCCCATAAGGCCGACTGAGGGCTCCTTCAGGGTGACTGAGGATCCCCCAGGCCAACGGAGGGCTCCTCGGGCCGACTGAGTGCCTCCCGGGCCGATAGGACCCCTCAGGCCGACTGAGGGCCCCTAAGGCCGACTGAGGGTCCCCTTAGACTAACTTAGGCCGACTGAAGGCCCCTTCAGGGCGACTGAGGGCCCCCTAAGGACGACTGGGGGCCCTCAGTCCTCTCAGACTAACTCAGACTGACTGAGGTCCCCTAAGGCCGACTGAGGGCCCCTTCAGGGCGAATGAGGGTCCCTCAGGCCAACTGAGGGCCTCTCAGGCCGACTGAGTGTCCTTTCAGCCCGACTGAGGGTCCATTCAGGGCGCCTGAGCTCCCCTCAGACCGACTGGAGGCCCCCTAAGGGCGATTGAGGGTTCCCTCAGACTAACTCAGGCCGACTGAGGGCCTACTAAAGCCGACTGAGGGGCCCTTCAGGCCGACTGAGGGTTTCTCAGGCCGACTGACGGCCCCTCAGGTCGACTGAGGGCCCCTTCGGAGCAACTGAGAGACTCTCAGGCCGACTGAGGGCCCCTCAGGCCCACTGAGGGCCCCCTCAGGCCGACTGAGGGCCCCTTCAGGCCGACTGAGCCCCCCTCCCCACGGGCCGACCGATCCTCCCTCAGATCGACCGAGGGTACGTCTGGCCAGCTAAGGGCCCCCTAAAACCGTTTAGGGCCCCTTAGACAAAAATAAAAAGGGCCCCTCAGCTCAAGGGGGTACCCGCGGGTGTCCAGGGTACCCCCTTGGATACGCCCTTGGAGAGGGCCCTTGCCAGGTCTGGTAGGGCCCATTCCCGGTCTGAGAGGGCCCTCGAAAGGGTTCTTTCTCCTTATCATAGGGCTCTCTGACAGACTAAGAGGGTCCATGTACTGTGTGAGAGGGCTTTGGATCCGCTTCTCTCATGGTATTTTACATCAACATAAAATGACGGTCCCCAGGCCGTGTGGTTGCAGCCGGGCATAGGGGGCCCGGCAAAATCTCCCGGGTGCAGGAACACCATTTGCACCCCCCTGGCTACGCCTCTGCGGTTGACACATTTTCTTTATATGGAGGTTCAACAGAAAACTAAACGGCATACTTATCGCACGGAAATTAAAGCACTTGACACGGATAATGTATTCAAATGTCATTGCATTTGTAATTACGCGGCTTTACAGAAGCAAGCATAAAATGAAAATTGTGGAATTTTACCTTGCGACCAAATCAATAATCTTAACGGAAGTTCAAAGGCACTTTAACGGAGCGCTACAGCCAAACAGATCCTAGGGATAATCTAGATCGATATCCATACAAGCTCTGGACCCGACAGAAGCTATTTCAGAACAATATTGAGGGCACGGTCGCATTTTGCAAGTGGTTTCTTGGCAGGAGCGGATCCAGCGGGGGAGGGGGGGGGGGGGGGGGGGGGGGGGGCAAGGGGCCATGCCCCCCCCAAAGGTCCTGAAAATATGATTTGCCCCCCAGCCCCCCGAAACGGTTGGACATATCACGTACAGTTGTAAAAATTGCCTTTGCAGCAGTCAAAATACAGCTATACACAGTAACAACTTGAAAATTTCGCGCCGTTTCGCGGCATAACACAAAATTTGCAATTGCTTATACAAATTTGGAAAATGGGAAAATGAATTAATTAAGTGTCTGGCAGAGGCTCTCCTTAGCGGTACCTAATTGCTAGCCCCAGGGCGCACTCCATTCATCAAATATTAACTTTCAAGCGGGCTGCATGTTTAGCTAGTCTGCCGAGGTCCGAAAAAAGGCGACGCGAACGCAAAGACGCGGACATCGGCTCGGCACCCGGAAGCTGCTCCAGCGGTGCCCAACTTGCTGGACCGAAGAGCTAATAGTGGGACCAGGCCAGGACCATCTCCCCAAGCCATCTCGCCCCAGGCTCCTCCAGATCCACAGGGACCATTTATGCGCGGAAAAGTCGTTCTGCCTCTTGCTGCTTTCAAACCATTTGCACTGTTACCAGTAATTTGTTACAGTTCGGTACATATGTATACAGTTATTATTATCATATGTACTATTGAGCGCTGAGTGCCACCGGTCATCGTGAATTACTATCCGAGGAATATGTACATACATGAAAAACCACCTTAAAGGGAATAGTCGTCCTTAACATGGGGTTTGGAACTCAGATAGTAGAATTGTAGCTTGGAGATAGAAATCATATGATCCACGGTTCGTTTTTCCCCCAAAACTCTACCTCAACGGCTATAGAGCAGATTTTCGAACGAACCGCCGAGGTTTATACCAGATGGGAGGTTTATACCAGATTGACGGTGACGTCATAGCATTATAGCCAATATTTGCTGTTAAAGTCAACCGACCTTGGCTCTATTTCGCCCAACTTTGGGGCCTTGGCGACTGCCGGCTGCGTAATTTGGAATATTATATTGCGATCAGTCAAGATCCCGAAAAAGCAAGCAGGAAACTGCGATGCGTTACCAAAAAACAGCGGTTTGACGATCCCCATGGACCAGTCTACGAGATGGTCTGGGGGGTTCGGGGGGAGGGGCGACAGCCCCCCCCCCCCCGGTAGGTTCCGCAGTGCAGGGAGCTAATGCGAGCGGAGCGTTCTAAATGTGGGTCCCTGCGACCGTAATTGCTGTAAAGGTTAGGTCAGGCTCGATTATGTTATTATAATATTGTTTCCTGACACACCCTGGCCCATGGGGATCGACAAATCCCTGTTTTTGGGTAACGCACCGCAGTTCCTTACTTGCTTTTTCGGGGTCTTCACTGATCGCAATATTACATTCCAATATACGCAACCGGCGCACATAAGCGCATTGTTTGCCTAATTCGATTCACCATAAACTCGGGAGGTGTGACGCGTTTGTGGCGTACATCCGAAAATGATGTCATGGTGTATAATATATTATTTCATCAAAATGTTCACAGTTGCAGGGTTTTATGATAAATAAATAGCAGAATCGTTGGCTGCGTACTCTGTTAGCCCATTAACGCCCAGCCATACTTCCAGTCATTTGAATTGTGCTATTTTGTATACGCTATGCGGATTGTGGCAGATTACAAAATCCTGGAAATATTAACTTAAAATATAAATAACTTTTTTGGATACAGCATCGACCATAAATGGCCCACCGGGCGCCTGCTCGGGGTGCGCGCGCTGCCTCCGCTGCGCCGGCGCGCCGGCGCTGACCTAATTTATGAGGTTGAGCCGGCCAAAAAATAAACTGTGGGGTGTCGCGGGCCAGCTTTATTGGCATCAACAATCAACTTGATCATGCGTCATCACGTATTGCAAAACCAGACGAGTCATGACTATATAGGCACGGCACTTGTCTATTTCTGCACCGTGACGGTAGACCACAATCACGAGCACTGTGCATGCGCGATTAGCGATTTTTTCCCTCACCTGTCATCTCTTCATAGACCTGCATGCTGCCAAGGAAGCACTACATCTGCCAGTGGCGGCGGACTCCCGGGGCAGGGTGGACAGTTGCCCACCCTGAAAAAAATAAGGGTGGGCAAAACTGTGTTTTTCCACACCCACTTCGGCCTAGGGGCCCTATGTGCGGAACCGAGGCCTTCCCGTGCGGAGGGGAGGCCTCCCGTGCGGAGAGGAGGCCCTCCCGTGCAGAGAGGAGGCCCTTTTGTGCAGAAAAGAGACCCTACCATGCAGAGAGGAGGCCCCTCTGTACGGAGAGGAGGCCCTTCCATGCGAAGAGGTCTTCCCGTGCGGATACGATAACCCTATATGCGGAAAGGAGGCATTCTCGTGCGGAGAGGAGGCTCCTCTGTGCGAAATAGAGGCCCTCCCGTGCGGAGGGGAGGCCCTCTCTTGCAAAGAGAAGGATCCTCTGTGGGGAAAAGAGGCCTTGCCGTGCGTAGATGAGGCCCTCCTGTGTGGAGGAGGCCCTCCTGTGCGAAGAGGAGGCCCCTCTCTGCCGAGTGGAGGCCCTCCCGTGAGGAATAGAGGTCCTCCCGTACGGAGAGGAGGCCCTTTTGTGCAGAGAGGAGGCCCTCCCATGTGGAGAGGAAACCCCTCTGTAGAATGGGGAATTTTCCCTGCGGAGAGGAGGCTTCTCTGTGTAGAAGAGAGGCTCTCCCGTGCGGAGAGAAGGCCCCTCTTTGCAGAGGAGGCCCTCCCGTGCGGAGGGGAGGCCCCTCTGTGCGGTGAAGAGTCCAAAAATATCCATGCGGAGATGAGTCAGGGGGCCTTCCCGTGCGGAGAGGAGTCCTCTTAGCTCTGGCCAGGGCCTCATTGTGCGGAGCGTTCAAGGCCAGATCAACAAGGCTCTTACACCAAATACAAAGTCAAACAACTCAACACCTCGAATCACAAAATTATCAGCACATTCGCACGCTAAACAGTGACAGGAAACACTGACCCTTCCTCGTTTCGCGCGTCCCGCCCGGGATCCCTGTCCGCGCGCGGGCGGCCCCCGGCCGGTGCGAGGGGCGAGCACACGCCCGGTGAGTCAAAATTGGTAGATCAAAATTTCGCGCTTGCTGTGAGCCGCGAATAAAGAGAAAAGTGAAAACGCTTGATGTGACGGAGTACATCGTACATTTATCCTTGCATTTGACACACTTTATCTGGCCATAATATAGGTTGCTGGTCAAAATGTCTAGCCTGGATAGACCCAATGTCGTGGTATAAACAAAATCGCCAACTTTGTCACCCTGCCAAATCTAGTTCCGGCAGCCGGCGTCGCTCGAGCCGGAATGTTTACTTTTAGACATCCCTCCCCGTAGTCCAGACGGTCTGGCAAAGCAATCAGTTGAAACACGACGGCGGTACAACCCTTCAAACGCATCGACCATTTTTGACGCGCTGGGCGGTAATAGGTTGTCATTTCATAGCATTCGATCAAGTCTATTAAGGTCAACTATTCCCTTTAATTTCAATATTTTTCATCATACCAAGATGTGCAACCAGGAATAGGGGTTACCTGAGACTTGGCTCCACTCATGGTCTGGTTCCAATATGAAAATATCGTTTTCCACGACCTAAAATTAAAATTGTCACGCCGTTTCGCGGCGTCACATCGGTGGCCATCGTCATAACGAAGCTATCGTCATCGTCTTCGGTTCGTTGTAACGGTGAATTGAATGAATTGCATTTTTAGCTTCTTATCCTCTACAGTCTACAAGGCCCATATTTCTGGGGTTTATCAGGCAAACCCGTAAAATTTCACTCTGTTTGGCGGCGCTAAATAACAAGTGCCTACTATAACACGAAAACCACATTAAAAATGCTGCAAAGGCTTAATATGTATAATAATATAAATACACGCATAGCATAATATAAATACACACATAAAAATAGGGTAAATTTTTTCGTCATTTCAGCCGACCCCCCCACTGAAATAATTATCGGCGAACGCCCCTGCCTTCATGTGGAGGTACCTGAAAGAGTTATAGGTGTTTAAGAAGAATCTCCAGACCAGGAAGCAACTAAAGAGAGCCGTGGGAGCTGCAGGCGGGCCACCCCCGCCCACGATGTGCCCGTAATCAGTGGTGAGTCTGAGGCGGAGAGCAGAGCTGTGTCTCAGCCTAAACGGGGCCTATCTCGAACATCTGCTGTAGAGGATATTAAGATGACGGTTTGTGTTTTGAATATCCACAGCATAAATCTCCACAACGTTCTGAACAGTTTGGTGTGAACAGTAAATCAGAGGAAAACTCTGAACCATTTTTATTTTTCACGGGAAACCCCGGGAAACGCCGTCTTTCCGGTGGTCGGAGGTTCACTATTACCAGCTGACGTCACAACATTGATATGCTTTATGCTAAATATACGCAAGCATATATTGAATATGCTTGATAAATTATCAACTTTTGCATACAAATATCTCGCGAAATATTTATGTTTATGCAAAATGGAGCGTATCACGTTCATGAGCACATTTTTCTTATTGTTTTGCAAATATTCACCAAACAACCTGCAACTAGTCCATTGTAAAATTGATTGGATCAAGAATGGCTATATAATATATATCACCGTTGCCTAATCATACATTACTACCAGCATGTGACTATAATGTGTCGTAAGAGATAACCGATGTCTGACGTGGTCATATTATTCAAATTACTTGGTCATATTTCATCACGTAAGACACAGCTCGGCAAATTGTGCGCACGTTTTGGAGTCAGCTTATCCGGCTGGCTTCTATTGATTTCTCATCGGTCTTATTGTATGCGCGGTGGGGTGCGAATTACCCTCTTTCACATTCCGAGATTTCAATATTGAAACGAAGAGAGCGCAGCAACAAAGGGCCGCCGCCCAACTGGCGGCGGAGGCAGCTGATCAATCGCGCGCAGAAAGGCGGCCAGCCGGCGAATAGCCGGACAGACCAGGCCAGGACGTGGGAAACGGTGTCAGGAAACAGACGGACGCTATATCGGCATGATTTTCTTCAGAATTAAGCGTAAAACGCTGTTAGAGTCAAAAGTGACTGTTAGTGTAATTAAGAAATACAAAGCTCATTTGTTTTGACCCTTCAATCATATTATACTAGATGGCCTGAAATTTATATGGCTATTTATTTATATAGCCATTTATTTGTATATCCAGCTAATTTATATAGCCAGCCAATACGTTCGATGCCCATTAACCGGTCCGATTTAGGTATTTATTTTAATAAAGCATTTATTTATGTAACCATTTATTTATATAGCATTTATTTATATAGCCAGCTAATTTATATAGCCAGGTAATACGTTCGATGCCCATTAACCGGCTTGATGTAGGTATTTATTTTAATAAAACATTTATTTATACAGCCATTTATTTATATAACATTTATTTATGTAGCCAGCTAATATATATAGCCAGCCAATACGTTCAATGCCCGTTAACCGGTCCGATGTAGATAATTATTTTAATAATAAACACTTATTTATATAGCCGGCTGAATTATATTTTAATATTTGATATCCCGTTTTAAAAAGATCCGGGCGCCTGCGGGAATCGAACCTGCTTCACTCACTTAGTAATCAGAGACGCCACGCATTACACCACCGAGGCGTACTGCTCGCTGTCCATTGTTAAAGTGTTTATCAATACTTTACGTTTGTATTCCTCATAACTTAACTATTAGCCGGTGGCGGAATATTTTGGGCGGATAGCATAGGACACATTTATGTATATAGCCAGCTAATATATATAGCCAGCCAATTCATTCGCTGCCCATTTCCCGGTCCGATTTATATGTTATGAAAGGCGTCCGCTCTCGACCGTGGGAGACTCACGCTCGCCGGCCAAGGTCACTGGCCGTCAGGTAGCGCCACTGACGGCAGTTGGTAAACTAACGCGGGCCGTGGCCGCCGCCGGCGTCGCCTGGCGATGCCGCGTCTTAGTGTTAGGAATTATTCACGTTTGTCTTCATCATAAGTTATCTATTAGGTGAAAGCGAAATATTTTCATTGGATATTGGTCAGTAGAGACGGCGCAATCCGGATGTATTTTTTTTGGGTGATAACTCGTCTTCGTGTTATCCTTTACGGTGTTGGGAAGAATAGCATGTTAACAAAATATTGCAAAAATATTGCAACGCCTGTC
>JAXIVJ010014680.1:0-33733 GCA_036785665.1 Chirona hameri
CACCCGATATCCTTGTTTGAGACCAGTGTCGGCTCACGTAAGTGACTACCACTGCGCGTGCCGCGTGCCGCGTGAGGGGTGTTGAAAACAGTTGCTTTCTCGCAAAAACTCCGCAACGGCTGGGCCAATTGCGTGCAAATTTGGTGTGTGGTTAGGGACCTCTCAGCCGCCACTTTCCCACAAGTCAGGGGCATGGGGTACCTCTGCACGTGCGCAAGTGCGCACCCATTTTTGTATCTCAGAAACTACTTGCCCGATCGAGTTGAAATTTGGTGTGGTGTCAGGCAACAGTACTATAGGAAAGCAGCACCCTTATGCGTGCGCATACCAACCTCACCACACAATATCCTTCGCGCTCGCTCGTTCATCGCCAACTACGGCGCCTTATATAGACTAGTTATTATTGTTATTGAAAAATCCTTTGGTGATTTTGCGTACCGTTTGGAATATTCATTTACTTATGCATTGACTGGCAATGTTGGGGTTGTATTTTTTAGGATGCAGTTGTAGCTACAGCCCCGAAAGTATATAAAGTTCCACCCATGCCTGTATGTGTGAACATCTGCACCTAGGTTATCTTGTATGATGTATGCAATATGTAGAAACGATGTATGATGTATGAAATATGTAGAAACGATGAAATGTGTTATGAAGTGTTCCCCGGAAACGCAAGCTTGTTTATCCCTCCGTCACCTTGTATGCGATGTTAACTGCTATTTTTCAACGAGTAAAAACTTCGAAAATAGTCATGCGACGGCTTACATCAACTTACATTTTGTATCACCTTGTAGTATATAAAGTGTAATGTAATTATGTAATATCTTGAGAATGATTGGTTTAAATACAATCGAAACGTCGACTAATATGACCTATATATATATAAATATATATATATATATATATATATATATATATATATATATATATATATATATATATATATATATATATATATATATGAACATCACTGAGATTTTGACCACTGTTCCTCTGAAGATCAAAGAAACATTCAACAAATTACACCAAAAAAAAACTCAATCGAAAAGTATCCAAGGCTAAGAATGCAATACTGTTCAACGACATCTGTATCCAAGAAAATATTCTGCCCAAATACACAAATATATATATATATATATATATATATATATATATATATATATATATATATATATATATATATATATATATATATATATATATATATATATATATATATATATATATATATATATATATATATATATATATATATATATATATATATATATATATATATATATATATATATATATATATATATATATATATATATATATATATATATATATATATATATATATATGCCGGCGTCGATCGTATTTCTAATTTTATCCTTACTTGCAATTAGCTCTTCGCCCTTGTGATAATTTCAATTCTTCTTTTTAGACAACACTTCTGATTTTACGTCTTACTCCGCGTATATCGTACACGTCATTTGTTCCGTAATAATTGACTGCGATGTTCTGTCACTTCGCATCAATAGTGTCGGTTTATCATCCGCATTTCTTCTCAACAACGATTCTTCCCTTACTTGAAAACCGTCTCTTTGTTGGCGCGCTACAGCTCGACACAGCTGTCCCTCTGCCTTTGGGCGGGCCGCCCTGGCTGTGCTGACTCATAGGACATAGAGGGGGAGGTGATGTGGCAGCGCCGGTAGGGACGGTACTGGGCCGGTACGCAAATGGGACTGGTACCGTAATGGGTGTACCTGAGGGGCGTACACCCGGCTGGCGTTGCTCCCCGCCGTCGTCTCGCTTACTCAGCTGTTCTGGCGATGGCTGTGATGACTGTAGTTACTAGACTTGCAGTCTCGGGCTTCTGACCCGAGTTTTTGCATGTCTGGGTTGGATGCGAGGTTTGCCGCCGGCCGGCTCGGAATTCTTTGTCAGAGGAGTCAGGCCCGGTGCATTGGAACATGCTGAGAAGATATACCCCGTTACAGAATGCGTTAAAATTGGCCAGCGACGAAACTAATTATCGATACGCATTCTTAACGGGGGGGGGGGGGGGTCAAACAGACATGTTTGCCCCCCCCCCCCCCCCGCTTCCGCTACCACTGATGTGTACAGTCAAGGGCCGCTCCAGACGGCTGATGAAGAATTGACCGAGAGGGAAGTCGAGGTTCCTGACCAGGGGGGGGGGGGGGGGGGGGGGGGGTGGGGAGGGTGGAAGGCGTTTTTGACGAGCAGTAAATATTATGCATGCGATAAAATATGATTGCTCCGCGAAGTGGCGCCACAATTCTAGGTTTTGAGCGGGTTGGATAACTAATTTGTGCTATTGGAACCAGCATGCAGGGTCAAAACGAGGAAATATGTCTGGAGCAAAAGGTGGTGTCAAAAGACATGTTGCCTCCCCCCATTTAAGGCCAAAGGTGGGGCCATTGCCCCCATATCCCCCCCCCCCGCCCCTGTGGCCGCCAGTGTGTGCAGTCTATATTAGACCCTTTTGCACTGGAAAAGAACACTGATTGATTTGCGCCGCGTAGCGGCGCGGATTTTTTTAATTTATTTTGTTTTTGTCTGGATAACTAGGCCCTAAAAATTCAAAAGGTTATATAATATATATGTATCAGCCCAAGGGGGCCCTCAGGGCCCCTTGAGTCCGATACGTTGTTGCCTCTGGTATAAAGGCACGTTGGTGTCCATTCATAGCCCAAGGGACGGGAGGCATAAAGGGACATTTTTGGCATAATTTAGCAATTTTAATTTTGCATCATTTCGCGATTTTTTGTTCTCTCCAGCGACCAATGCTTGTGATTTCATAGCGGCAACAGACCATTATTTTCCCTCCTGGATTCAAGGAGGCACAGTTCCCCGGTGTCTCCCCGCGCCCCACAGTGCCGCCTACCGTCACGATGGTGCGCCTGGCACACCGGTGCGGTGGTGCCCTTGGTTCACTGGCGCGGTGGTGTCCCTGGCACACCGCGCGGTGGTGCCCCTAGTACACCAGCGCGGCGGTGCCCCTAGTACACCGGCGCGGTGGTGCCCCTAGTACACCAGCGCGGTGGTGCCCCTAGTACAATGTACCTAGGTGGTGCCCTTGGTTCAAAGAATACTGAATGATTTGCGCCGCGCAGCGGCGCGGATTTTTTGGCTTTATTTTGGTGGTGCCCCTGGTTCCCAGCGCGGCGGTGCCCCCCAAGGTGCGGTGGTGCCCCACGGCCCGGTGGTGCCCCCACGGCGCGTGGTGCCCTTGGTTCAAAGAACACTGAATGATTTCCGCCGCGTAGCGGCGCGGATTTTGTTCGCTTTGTTTGTGTGGTGCCCCTGGTGACGGTGGTGCCTCCACGGCCCGGTGGTGCCCCCACGGCATGGTGGTGCCCCACGGCACGGTGGTGCCCCCATGTCCCAAGGGGGGGGGGGGGGGGGCATGACCCCCGTGACCCCCCCCCCCCTTTGGATCCGCCACTGGATATTACAATACTAACTAGTTAACAGTTACTATTTCACTTGCAACTTCAATTCACATATTTTGTTACCCCCTTTTACCTTACCTGGAGTCGCCTATTATCCTATAATTGTTCGTAGAGTACCCACTGGTGCGTGTTTCATCCACACACTGCAGTATATTATGTCATTGTAGGCCCATGCATCTTAGTTTCCTTGCAGTAATATGACAGCCTTTCTTCGATTCCTAAGCGCGCCTCTGCAAAAAAAAACTTTATTCCCTCTGCTGGCGTCACATGTGCATATATCATTACAAGTTAACCGTCTATTGCGCCGTAATCGCTGACATATCGTCATCACCATGCCAGTTACCCCCCTTTGCATGTGCCTGAACACGCTCCTGCAACTCTATATGTAATAAATTATGCAAATAATGGAAGGAAAAACTATAGCTGGCCTCTTCATAGCTATACATGTCCCTTACAACGCTCTAGTGAAAGCCAGCCAAGCGTTTCATACTTCCTGGAAACTTCCCCTTTGCAAGTCCCTGAAACCGCCTCTGCCGTGCAATATTTAGTAAAGTTAATTAACATAAACTAATTTGCACTTGTTTCAATCACCGCAAACCTATGTAACTCCGTCATACTTGAGGCAGTTAGGAAGAAGCCCTGAAGATCGCATCTCCGTATTATCGCCAAATGTCGCCGAAAACCCTCTAAAACCGTGACCTGGAACCGCCTCTGTTAAGGTTAAGAACTCAAAATTTCAACTTCGCATGCGGAAATCAATTCTAGGAAAAGCCCTAAAATTGAATGGGCCTGCTCCCAGCCGTTCCGGAGATATCCGCGACAAACCTGAGTGGTGGGCAGAATCTGCCCCCCCCCCCCGCCTGCCACTAACAGGGCTGGGGGGGGGGGGGGGTAGAGTCGGCGTCGTGAGCCCTCACCCTACTGGGGGGGGGGGGGGCTGATAGGCTTCCCTAAGGTTTTTCTTGAATAACTTCTTACAGCCTTGCTGAATTTTTCAGTAGCAGAGTTTACAATAATTATACGCATCCTATCGAAATTTGAAGTGTATACGACTATTATATCCTGACCGGATATATCCTGACCGGATATGACCTTTTCGTCAAGGTCATGTCAGACCCCAAAGGGTCATTGACCTGACCCCAAAGGTCACTAGTTGACCTAGATACTCAAAATGGGATGCCTTTGGACTTCGTTATGACAGGCAACACGTTACTCTTTGCGGTGGCATTCTATCTCTCTCCGTTCGGAAGTTATACTAAGCGCCCTGTGCATATGCTGTAATGCAAATCACATAGCAATTCTCATCCATAGTGATTATTTATGTGACCTAAGAGGATATTAACTGGCCCAGACCTAAACATCGATATATAGATAGCTAATACAACAACCAACATTTTGACTTAAATGGCGCTCTGGCTGGACACCTGAGCATGGCTGTTTGCACATCCTGCGACATTAGATACATGATAATATGTAGCAAAATCATGCTTTATGTCTAAAAAGTCCAAATATGTCCACCCGAAAAGCCTCCTCCCCTCAAATTTCGGTCATAAATGTATATTAATTTGCAACGGAACATGGCACGCGATTGGCACCGTATGCGGACCCGCTGGCGCCGTATCAGGACAAATTGGCGCTATACGAGGGACGTGAAATGACGCTTATTCCAGACTCGGTCACAGCCTGTATTGACAATTAGCAAATTTTGGCAAAAATATCGGTCGAATTTGGAAGAGGGGCACGGGAAAATCATGATGAGAGGATGGCAATTCAGATTGGAGTACCCCACATCAATTATGGCTGTTTAAACTATTATTTCCCAAACGATTAGACGCAGCCGCAACATGTGGATAGATTGTATGTAGCCATGTGGATGTTGAGCAGAACCTTGAAAGTCCAAAATGTTGCTTTTGCCCCAGCAGAAACCGGCAAGCACAGATCACGATCGGGTGGATAATAAACGGTCGAATAACCCACAGACAGGATTTCTACAGCTGGATTTTCATTAAAGGGAAATAATGACCTTTTGATTTTGTTAGCAACAATTTATTAGGCTACCGTTATGGTTTTAAAATTATTTTACTTAAATTTAAGAATAAAATAAAAATTATTCCCAAATTCAAAGTTGTAAGTTTGGAAAAAATACAAAACAAGTACCTTGTGTACTTCATGAAGGTCATTGACAAATTCGTCCTTCCCTACCATTGTTTACATCGAGTGCGGCATTTGTGGAGGCTCTGTGACGTTTCCGATCAAACTGAGCGCTGCTCGGACACACGCTAGTAGCGCTAGTAGCGCTTTCGTTCTCCATGGCAACCAGGCGTCAGCCAATCAAAAGCCAGAAAGGGAATACGTTCTGGCTTTTCATTGGCTCACGCCTGGTTGCCATGGAGAACGAAAGCGCTACTAGCGCTACTAGCGTGCGTTCGAGCAGCGCTCTGATCCGTAAAGCAATCCGTGAAGCATCCGTGATGCATGACTGACTATCAGTATAAGTCATGAATAACAACAACATGCAAACTATACCAACTCGAATAAAATAAGGGCGGAATTAATTGAACCCTAGGCAAGCTAGTATTCGCAAAGCACTAGGCACTGCGCCACAATAGCAAAAGGTGAGGGAAATGCATATTGGATACAATAGTATTACGTCACAAGTTTCTGCAGTGTCAACTACTATGAAATACAGTGATAAAATACCTTGAATAATGATTAACAAGACAATTCAAACTTAAAAACAATAATTTGAATAAGTCTTTAATTAGCTTTCAACTCAAAATCAGATATATTTTGCAATGCTACACAAGAATGGCACCAGTGACGTAATTAACAAAGCCTGCTACGGGACTAGGGTATACTAATCAGGAACAACTCGACACAATGGTTAAGTGCGCCGAGAAGAATGACAATGACTTTGTAAACAAATCGCCGACACTAAATAGGTCGCCGTCGATGTGCATCGATGAGCTTCCGATTTAATTGCCAGTTTTGTGTTATTGTTTGTTAGGTTTTTGGGGAAAAATTATTATTTTTCATGATAATATAAAGCATAGTGTTATATACAGCCACAGACAAATTATACAATACTCCTAATGTTGGAAACAAATGAATCGATTTTCAAAAATTGAGGGTCGCAACCACTAACTATGCAGCCGTTGATGTGCATCGATGAGCTTCCGATTTTATTGCCACTTTTTCCAATCGCTGTTAGTTTTAGAAGATCGCCGGGTATATAATCACAACAAGCAGCACGCACAATATATTCTCCACTCCATTGCGTAACAAAACAATACGGGAAAAGCCCGCAGTTTGATGAGGACCATAACTTGAAATATCTTTCGGTAGGAAAGTTTTCATGCAAAATGTGATGAATTTACAATATATTTTGGTCTCGTCTGGCGATTTCAAGTGCTAACTCCATTTTTGTGGAAAAAGGTCATTATTTCCCTTTAATGCCCTGGCAAGTTAAAAAGTATCGTCTAATTTTGAAATAATTTTTTTTTGTGCTGGCATAATGCTGCATTGTCCACGTACGGCGCCAAATGTCCGCATCGGGCGCCATTTATGGAGCATTAAGCACAAATGAGTTTTCCGTGCCTAAATGACTTACTTCATAGGTACAAGGAACTAGGAAGTACCATGCAAAATTATTCCTAAGCCCTGAGCATTACATTTGTGGCGTATTCCACTCTTTAAATTCAACCCCTGATGAGTTTGAGGGATTATAAAAACATTGTCCTCATACGGCGCCAAAAAGAGCGCCATATCGGAGGCGGACATGCCCTGAGGGCACATGTCTCCTATAGGCGCCAAAATGTCCACTTTGGTGCCAACATGTCCATCTACAGCGCCATTCACGTTCCCTGCACTGAACGTGAAAAACAATGATGTTAGGAGAAAACTTCATGAAAACGGATTTTTCTTTTCTTTTCTCGAGTGATTGAATTTGAAGTTTGTATGTATCCCTTTATTGCAATGATAGGCAAAACAGCGCACCTGATGCAATTCAAGCAGCCCCGGTGACACTTAATCCGCACCCCGCTGGGGGGGGGGGGGGGGGGGGGGCGGCAGAATCAGCCCCCTCACGTATTTTCTCAATCATTGCAAAACTATGATAGATATCAACGTCAAACTTTTAGTACATTTTGCTGCATCAATTCAACGCCTTCTCACCTAAAGTCCAATTAAATTGATGCAGTATTGTGGGAAATAATGACGTTTTAATGACGCCATGTCATGCCATTTTTGGCGGAAAAACGTTGTTTGGAAAAAATGTTTGAACAATCGTAGAAAATAAAGTTTTGAAGCAAATTGTAAATACAAACGTCAAAAGAAAACAAATGACATTTTCTTCAAAATGGCTATCTCGAATATTCGAAATTTTGTGTTTTTAACCGTCCAAAATAGTAAAAACATTTTTCGGAGAAAAAAAAGCAAAATCGTTTGTTTGTGAATTTGAAAAGTGAATTTCTTAGCTCGAATACCAAAGTAAGGCGACCGGCCCAAATCTGCGGGGAAAAATGGGGGTACCTTGTTGCCACAAAAAGATGCCCCCACGGAGAGAGGCTGGATCCGCCAGTGCGAAAGATAATTTAATTTGTTGTCACTCAGGCTTCATCAGATTTGATCTCGGGTCAATAGCTAGCTCAGGGAAGGCCATCGAACGTGAAACATTCTCAAAATAGCGGAATTGTTTTTAGGGAATAACTTTTGAGATACTCATGATAGAGTGATACTTAGTTTTCACCATTGTGGTTATCTGTCGAGACACATCGAATGGTATATCGGATGATCATGACCTAGTTAGCGAAGCATATTGTTGATAACTCCATTACTCTACCTTCATTTGGCAAAGAGTTATTGAATAAAAAAACACGTAACCTCTTGGGTCACCTGAGTTGACCTCGGAGAGGTCACATAACAAAAATATGACTTAGATCTTTGCATTTGGCACAAGAATGGTGTAGGCACCTGGTGAAAACTGGTCAAATTTAAGTGTTTTCTGTGGATTTCTACGTGTTTGTATTTTATCCATTTACTTATAATGGAAGTTTATCAAATCGAATTGACCTTCGGTCACCGATATTACAAATTCGAGATATACGAATTGTAGGTACTTATGGCCTATGGCCTAAATTAATTATGTGAGTTTCAAACCGCTCGGTCGATCACTTTGTTACGACCACAAACTTTCAAAAACTTGTTTGGAGGTGGGATCAATTAACGTGACTTGTTGACCTGACCTGAGATGACTCGAGATAAAAAATGGCACACAATTTGGGTGACTGTTCCCCAAAGAGTTACGCCAAGTTTGGCGGTGCTGCGTGTCGACGTTTTACAATATTTACGAAAACCTCAGGGGACGGATATCCGCCCCCCAAGTCGGTGCGCGTGTTAATACTTCACATCATGGTGCCAACAGGGATCAGTTGCCGCATTTTTTTGGGATCAGACTAAGAACTTATCAGTCAATCTACGCATAGGTTCTGTTTGACATGGGCCTGTCCGACGTTTTTTGTTGCGACTATTTGGGGGCCCGGCAAAATATAGTGGCCCAAATCCGAGGATATACCATTTTGCGCCATTTTTTTTTGCGGGGGGTTGATCGAGGGGGCCCCTCGGGATGCTGTGCCTCCCCGCCCCCTTGACGCAGGTCTGTCTGCGCCCCTGAATTTGACCTTAGGTCACCGATATTATAAATCCAAGATAAGCGAAGTGTAGGTACTTATGACCTTATTAAGTCCTGTGAGTTTGAAACCGCTTGGTCAATCACTGTGGCTTTGGCACGACTTTCAAAAATTTGCTTGGAAGTGGGGTCACTTAACTTTAAAAAACTTGCTTGGAGGTGGGTTCACTTAACAGGACCTGTTGACCTGACCTGAGATGACTCGAGATACAAAATTACACAAAATGTGGATATTTTGTTTTGCCCAAAGATGCCCAAAGAGCTATGCTAAGTTTGGTGGCGCTACACACCGCCGTTTTCCCAATATTTACGAAAACCTCTGATGGGCGGATATCCGCACCCCATGTCGGTGCGCGTGTTAACCCTCGCCCTACGGGGGGGGGGGGGGGCTGACAGCCCCCCCTGAGGTTTTTCTTGAATAACTTTTTACACATGCGGTTCATCTTGCTGAAATTTTCGGTAGCTGAGTTTTCAGCAATTATACGTAGGCTGTAAAAATTTATTTGAAATTGGTTTAGACATTTTTGAAATAATGACGTTTTGATGACGTCATGTTGGTAAACAAATTATAAATATTAGCAAAAATTGTAGAAAATAGAGTTTAAAGGAAAATTACAAACACAATTCACCAAAGATACAAAATGTAATTTTCTTTCCAATGGAAATCTCAGATTATCAAAATTTTGGGTTTTTGACCCCTAAAATTTTCAAAAACTGATTTTTTTGGGAAAAATCCCCACAAAATCAAAAATTTCAAAGATTTTAGAAAACCGGAACATATGTGAGAGAACTGAGTATGGAAAATACTGATACCAAATTTCAAAGCAATATCTTCCTTTCTGACCGAGTGATGCCTCCGTAAGTGTAAGAAACTGATGACGTAATTTTTTAATAACTTTTTTTTAACCTTTTTTGACAAGATACGAACAAATAATTACCTTTTCTGTATTTCTGAGCCAAAACTGGTCTAGGAACATGCCTTTTTATTTACATATATCAATTTCTAATTTCGAGGTTTTCTGAAGAGCAAAATCGCAGTTCTGGACGTGGTAAATCCGAGGTCATTCACTTGACCTAGAAGGTCATCCGTTGACCTCAAACCTAAAAATCGCATACTGTTGGATTCCTCTCATGACAGGCAACATGCTGGTTCTTACTGGATTGCTCTAAGTTGCTTGTTTGGGAAGTTAACAGGGGGGGCTGTCAGCTCCCCCGTAGGGCGAAGGTGAAAAAAGCTCCCGTAGGGCGACGGTTAATACTTCACATGGTGTCAAAGGGAGTCAGTTGCCGCACATTATTTTGTATCAGACTACGTACTTGTCAGTTAATCTACGCATGGGGTCTGTTCAACATGAGTCTGTCCGACGTTTTTTTTCCTCGATAATTTAGGACCCCTGCAAAATATAGAGGCATAAATCCGAGGAGATACCATTTCGCGTTTCTTTCTTCTTTTGTTGGGGGGGGGGGGACCTTTGGCCGAAGGGGCCTTCTGGGGATGCCGTGCCCCTCCCTTGCCGAAGGTCTGGCTGCGCCTCTGCACCTAGCCCCTTTTCCTTGCAGATCTCCAATGTCCTCGCCATTAGAACACAGATAGTCTATATCGATGTTTCAATTTCCATCAAAGCTACACCATCAGGATACAACAAAAACCCACCTTGTATAGTCGTTGCCGCTACGTTTTCTTTCATTAGTAGCAATTTCACGGCATGCTGAACACTTCACGAAAGATGCTGCTGGCCTGTGTACGATAACGCGCAAGATTGTGTGTACTGTGCGACCCAATCAGCACAGAAGCTTAGCGTCAGAAAAGACGCACTCGCCTCAGCACGCTTCCCCACTGTGGTAAGCACTGCACATATGCGCCGGAATTGAAACACCACTATGTTTGTAGGATGCAACCATATGAAGCCAAAATGCTTCCATATCTTTAACATCCGGCGAGATCAGATAAAAGTGTTCATTCCCCTGGTGGCGAGGGAGGGAACTACCCAAATCGGTTAATTCGCTATGTTAGGCTAAGCCGGGCTTAGGCTGACATGCTCCAAAGTCAGAATAAACCCGGATCTGGACGTTTCCTATCAAAATACACTAGTTTTGATTTAGAGTGACAAAATGGTTAGTGTAAATTAAATATTATTGGCAATCGGGTTTAGGCTGACAAAATGTTAGCCTAAGCCCGGTTGCCGAGTACAATCCCAAGTCAATCATATCGTCATACTGCGCAAATGTTCGATCAATACTAGAGCATGGCTGTGTTATATGGGGAGGAGCTGCCAACACGCACTTGAAAAGAACTGAAAAAGTTCAGCATAAGTTCCTGACTTGGCTCTGCACTCGCTGTCGCGTTGCAGATGTCGCTTTGGATTATGATAGTCTTCTACGCCATTTCGGACTAGCATCTCTCGCTGCAAGAAGATTACAATGCGACATCACATGCTCCTGAGAAACATTCACAGCAACAAAATTGACTCTTCTTTCCTTGTAGAGTCATTCCCGTTGGCAGCTGCTCCTCGTGTACTCCGTAGCAGATTGTTGTTCCACGTGCCGCATGCCAGAGTGAACACGGTCAAGTCCAGTATGTTTGTAATAATCCCTCGTCACTGCAACACGTTCCTAAACTCTACAGGGACCGTAGATATCTGACATACAGGGATTGGTAATTTTAGGGAACATGTCATCTCCACTACAATACTCTAGTCAGTGTAATCATAGTGCTTCTATATCTCATAGCTCATGTCTTTTAGGTAGGCCGTGGGTATTTTGAGTTGTCAGTCTAGTCATATACTCATTTAATATATCATGTCAGTGTAATATATCATGTCAGTCAGTGTAGTCTTATATCGCATTTTATATCACATGTTGTATGGTGTCTTTTATAATTTTAGGAAACATGTCATCGTTTACTCCACTACAATACTCTTAGTCAGTGTAGTCATAGTGTTTTATATCTCATAGGTCATGTCTTTTAGGTAGGCCGCATGTATTTTTGTGTTGTCTGCCTAGTCATGTACCCACTTAACATCTCATGTCTTTGTCTTATATCGCATTTTATATCACATGTTGTAGGGTGTCTTTTAGGTTGGTATGTTTGTGTTTTAGCGTGTGTTTCGCTACGTTTGTGACTTTATCTATAAGTGGGTTTGATTGGCCCGTTGATGATTATTGAAATAAACTAAACTAAACTGTCGTGACGCAGTGGAGGAGACTGTCGTGACGCAGTGTCGTGACTGTCGTGACTGTCGTGACGCAGTGGAGAAGACTGTCGTGACGCAGTGTCGTGACTGTCGTGACGCAGTGGAGGTGACTGTCGTGACGCAGTGGAGGAGACTGTCGTGACGTGGTGTCGTGACTGTCGTGACGCAGTGTCGTGACTGTCGTGACGCAGTGGAAGTGACTGTCGTGACGCAGTGGAAGTGACTGTCGTGACGCAGTGGAGGTGACTGTCGTGACGCAGTGGAGGAGACTGTCGTGACGCAGTGTCGTGACTGTCGTGACGCAGTGTCGTGACTGTCGTGACGCAGTGTCGTGACTGTCGTGACGCAGTGTCGTGACAGTCGTGACGTAGTGTCGTGACTGTCGTGACGCAGTGTCGTGACTGTCGTGACGCAGTGTCGTGACAGTCGTGACGAAGTGTCGTGACAGTCGTGACGCAGTGTCGTGACTGTCGTGACGCAGTGTCGTGACTGTCGTGACGCAGTGTCGTGACTGTCGTGACGCAGTGTCGTGACTGTCGTGACGCAGTGTCGTGACTGTCGTGACGCAGTGTCGCGACAGTCGTGACGCAGTGTCGTGACTGTCGTGACGCAGTGTCGTGACTGTCGTGACGCAGTGTCGTGACTGTCGTGACGCAGTGTCGTGACTGTCGTGACGCAGTGTCGTGACTGTCGTGACGCAGTGTCGTGACAGTCGTGACGCAGTGTCGTGACTGTCGTGACGCAGTGTCGTGACTGTCGTGACGCAGTGGAGGAGACTGTCGTGACGCAGTGTCGTGACTGTCGTGACGCAGTGTCGTGACAGTCGTGACGCAGTGTCGTGACTGTCGTGACGCAGTGTCGTGACTGTCGTGACGCAGTGTCGTGACTGTCGTGACGCAGTGTCGTGTCGTGACAGTCGTGACGCAGTGTCGTGGCTGTCGTGACGCAGTGTCGTGGCTGTCGTGACGCAGTGTCGTGACTGTCGTGACGCAGGTCATGCCACCACTGCTGGTACACACGCCGTGACACCGTGCAGGTTGTCAGCCTGTGTCGCTGGTACAGGTGAAACACGGCCAGCACGAGCTACGCTATTGAGGAAACATCTGAATTTATGAACCAAAAAGTAAACCTCATCGATTACGTATTTATCATTCAAAAGCTTTCGACGAGCACTAGCCGGAGGGCTTTTTGTTCAAGTATGTTAATTTTGGTGGCATGGATTCAGAAGTTCCCGGGATTTTGTGGCAATTTTGTTCTTTTAGCCCCCCGCTTGCTCTTCTTCGCTACGGAACGTGGAGAAGGATTTGATGGAAGTTCATGAGCTTATTATGAGCATTTTCGTTTTCGCTAGCAAATTACATTAAAAATGAAACTAATAAAACGCAAATAAACCAAGACTGTTCGCGAACTTCTCCCGAAGAAATGTACCAACTATACCAACATAAAACCCTGAAAGAAATCCTTAAATACCTACCACTCTTCAAGCGTTCGATAACGTTAGTGAACCCTCCGTTGTTTGTCTATTTTCAGGCAATGGCGCCTTTTCCATGAACAGATCTGGTCATGTTTGTTTACTAGGAAAAGTAAACAAATTCCGAACCCCCTATTTTGTTATCTGATTACTCCAGTAATCCAGGTATCCACACAACCATTTAGCAACAAGCACATCATACCACTTGATACGGATATCCATTATACGAGATCTCACCATGATACATTACACTCTTCATATGAGACATAAACCTGAGTCAGAAACACCGCAGTGACCGCAGTGACTGCAGGGGACGTCGACCTTCTGACCGCAGTGACTGCAGGGGACGTCGACCTTCTGACCGCAGTGACTGCAGGGGACGTCGACCTTCTGACCGCAGTGACTGCAGGGGACGTCAACCTTCTGACCGCAGTGACTGCAGGAGACGTCGACCTTCTGACCGGAGTGGCTGCAGGGGACGTCGACCTTCTGACCGCAGTGACTGCAGGAGACGTCGACCTTCTGACCGCAGTGACTGCAGGGGACGTCGACCCTCTGACCGCAGTGACTGCAGGGGACGTCGACCTTCTGACCGCAGTGACTGCAGGGGACGTCGACCTTCTGACCGCAGTGACTGCAGGGGACGTCGACCTTCTGACCGCAGTGACTGCAGGGGACGTCAACCTTCTGACCGCAGTGACTGCAGGAGACGTCGACCTTCTGACCGGAGTGACTGCAGGGGACGTCGAACTTCTGACCGCAGTGACTGCAGGGGACGTCGACCCTCTGACCGCAGTGACTGCAGGAGACGTCGACCTTCTGACCGCAGTGACTGCAGGGGACGTCTACCTTCTGACCGCAGTGACTGCAGGGGACGTCGACCTTCTGACCAGAGTGACTGCAGGGGACGTCGACCTTCTGACCGCAGTGACTGCAGGGGACGTCGACCCTCTGACCGCAGTGACTGCAGGAGACGTCGACCTTCTGACCGCAGTGACTGCAGGGGACGTCGACCTTCTGGCCGCAGTGACTGCAGGGGACGTCAACCTTCTGACCGCAGTGACTGCAGGAGACGTCGACCTTCTGACCGGAGTGACTGCAGGGGACGTCGACCTTCTGACCGGAGTGACTGCAGGGGACGTCGACCTTCTGGCCGCAGTGACTGCAGGGGATGTCGACCTTCTGACCGCAGTGACTGCAGGGGACGTCGACCCTCTGACCGCAGTGACTGCAGGAGACGTCGACCTTCTGACTGGAGTGACTGCAGGAGATGTCGACCTTCTGACCGCAGTGACTGCAGGCGACGTGGACCTTCTGACCGCAGTGACTGCAGGGGACGTGGACCTTCTGACCCGACAATTTGCAGAGTCACGCGGTCCGGTCTGTGGCCTGCAACTGCGGTGGGACTTTTTAAGCTGTGGATAAGTCGTCATCGACCGTCCCCGGTTCTGGCCAGCCACAAACCGAGCTCACAGCCAGCGCGGCAGATATAAGGCAGCCAGCGCGGCAGATATACCTCAGCCAGCGCGGCAGATATAACGCAGCCAGCGCGGCAGATATACCGCATGCTGCGGGGCAGATATAACGCATGCTGCACGGCAGATATACCGCATGCTGCGGGGCAGATATAACGCATGCTGCACGGCAGATATACCGCATGCTGCGCGGCAGATATAACGCATGCTACGCGGCAGATATAACGCATGCTACGCGGCAGATATAACGCATGCTACGCGGCAGATATAAGGCAGCCAGCGCGGCAGATATACCGCAGCCAGCGCGGCAGATATAACGCATGCTACGCGGCAGATATACCTCAGCCAGCGCGGCAGATATAACGCAGCCAGCGCGGCAGATATACCGCAGCCAGCGCGGCAGATATACCGCAGGCTGCGCGGCAGATATAACGCAGCCAGCGCGGCAGATATAACGCAGCCAGCGCGGCAGATATACCTCAGCCAGCGCGGCAGATATAACGCAGCCAGCGCGGCAGATATACCGCAGCCAGCGCGGCAGATATACCGCAGCCAGCGCGGCAGATATACCGCAGCCAGCGCGGCAGATATACCGCAGCCAGCGCGGCAGATATACCGCAGCCAGCGCGGCAGATATACCGCAGCCAGCGCGGCAGATATAACGCAGCCAGCGCGGCAGATATAACGCATGCTGCGCGGCAGATATAACGCATGCTGCGCGGCAGATATACCGCATGCTGCGGGGCAGATATAACGCATGCTGCGCGGCAGATATACCGCATGCTGCGGGGCAGATATAACGCATGCTGCGCGGCAGATATACCGCAGGCTGAAGATTAGCCAAATCAGCCCACGGAAGGTCGCAAATTTGGCCAGATAGGAGGTAGAAAATTAGGTGATACATAGCTTGTGATGATAATGCGGAATTATAGTATTAGGTATATACAAAACTATGTCCTTCTACAGTATATCCCATTGTGAGGTCGGTATGTCATATATATATATATATGTGCTCACTGCTCACATATTATCACAGACATCGTGCACCATGTCGCCGACACATGAAATAAAAGTCCCACATACATGATGTTGTAAAACAAACAGCGCCTGGATTCACGGGTGGGAGTTTCCTATTCAGATGGTGGGGCCACTGCCCCACCAACTTTGATTTTGGCCCCACCATCTTTGTGCTCTACCCACCAACTTTTGTCAGATTTGAAAGTTTCCTAGTGTTAAAATGGTAATTGTTCACCTCAACGACGCAAAACAACCACCCAATATGATATTTTGCCCCACCAGCTTGCTCTGAAAAGCTCCACCCATGCCTGGATTCCCCTATACACCGAGAGCAAAATTGATTCTAGGCTCCCAGGTATTCTTCAAAACTCTCCCTCTGAAATGCTTCCACATTCCTCCAAACGACGTAGAGCCTAGAGTAATGTGGCGTTTTCCTAAGACTTTTCCGGCCAGAGTAAACGACGCTAGAGTTTAAAGGGGGGATAAACAAGAGTTTTAGAGAATGATGCCTTGGAGCATTAAATCATTCTCACGCAAATACTCCAAATTATGCTCGCCATTTCTCGTAGGTAGTATAATACGGAATTAAGCGGGGAGAATTTGGGAGAGTTTTGGGGAATAGAGAAGTTCCAGAACATTTCGTCTGAAACTGAAATAGACGTATCCGGCATCCGCCATTTTTGTTTGTGTTGTGTAGTTGTGCGCGCCTGGCGAGTGTGGGAAGGCAACTGTGAGTGTTTGCCATTTTGAGTGATTGAAAGAAGGGGGTAAGGAAAATGTCAACGAACGAATGGCTTTTTATATAATTGTTAATGGTATTTGTGTGCAATTTGGTATGCTTGACATGTCTGGATGTGGTTAATCTCTGCGCAATTGGTAGAGGCTCCTATGGTTGATATCGTGATGCGACTATGGCCGGGCCCGTCTGTCCGGTGCCGCGAAAAATGTCCAGGCCGATCGTTTGCTGTGGTGTCCGAGTTATTTTCTGCGGTGTCCCGCATAGTCTCGTCTGCTGGGGTGTTCGAGTGTTCCGCTGTGGTGTCCGAGTAGTCTGAGTTGTTCGCTGCGGTGTCTCGCGCAGTCTCTTCTGATGGGGTGACCGAGTTGTGTGCTGCGGTGTCCCGAGGCGAGGAGTCTATCGTCTGCTGCGGTGTCCCGAGGCCAGGAGTTTGTGTTCTGCTGCGGTGTCCCGATGAGTCTGTCGTCTGTTGCGGTATCTCACTTAGTCGTTTGATCCGCTCTCGCGAAGATAACCGGACCCGTCGTTATAATAAACACGTTCAACCATATTTTTTTTAAAGAATAAAGGGAGGGTAAAGGAGAGCGAAAGGAGTTCGGGGACAGTAATGGGGAGTTTGAGGGAGTGTTTTGGGGAGAGTAATGCTGAGTTGGGGGAGTAATGGGGAGTTCGAGTGAGAGTTTTAAGGGGAGTAATGGGGAGTTAGTGTGAGAGTTTTGGTAGAGAGTAATGGAGATCCCATGGGAGTAATCGAGAGTCGTTTTTGACAACTCTCGATAACTCCCCTAAAAGGGAGTAAGATTTTCTCTCAGTGTAGCGCGTCTGCTTTTCCAGACAGTCTCCTTAGGCAGACAACCCGGCGAGCGGTCCAACAGCGACTTTCATCCCAATATCATATACCAGTAAGGCGCCGTAGTTGGCGATGAACGAGCGAGCGCGAAGGAAATGTATAGGTAATTTCATCTCGATCGGGCAAGTAGTATCTGAGATACAAAAAAGGGTCCGCACGTGCAGAGGCACCCACCTTTGACTTGTGGGAAAGTGGGGGCTGAGAGGTTCCTAACCACACACCAAATTTGAACACAATCGGCTCAGCCGTTCCAGAGATATAGAATAGGGGTTGGCACGTGCGCACGTGCAAAGCCGTACTTGTGGAAAGGCGGCGGCTGAGAGGTCCCTAACCACGCACCAAATTCGAACACAATCGGCTCATCCGTTCCTGAGATAGATAATAGGGGTGTGGACTAGGCCCCGTCAAATTTGATGACGTATTTGGCAGACCGCTCCCCTGGTATTTTCCCATTGCTTGGTGACCCAAAAGGAAGCATGTAAAATTTCAGCCCCCTAGCTTTATTTTTTCGTTTTCCCCAAAGGCTCCGAGGTTTTTCCAATACGGAGACTATATGGAGAGTATAATGGAGACTGCAACTCTGGTGTTAGTCACGATAGGATGACATTTTTAAAGCGCCGTTTCTTGTTGTAACATCGTCGCTTATATTCACATTTAAGTGTTTCAAAGCCAGGGGACACGTTTAATTAATCCCTAGAATGCGAATTGACCGCCCCCCTCCCCTTCCATACCCCCCCCCCCCACCCCCACCCCACCTATGGTAGCTAGGCGAATGAATCGAATGTTCCCGATTTTGTTTTGGAGTGGAATTAATTGTTTGAAATGCAACGTTTGATCAATGGTGACCTATCGTGTACAAATATGGAACTTTCGCCCACTGAAGGAAGAAGTCGGCAGAGTTCAACAAATTGGCAAAATTATATTCGCATATTTACAACTCAGCAAAACTCGCCATGGTATTTGCGATATTCGTGTTCAGTGTTCACGCTGTCGTGACGTCTTTGTTCGGGACATTCAGGCGCGGGATATTCGGGCAGCAGCTGCTGGGCCGCTGCAGTTTCCATGGGTGCGCATCGAGATGGTTAAAGGGAAATAATGACCTTTTGATTTTGTTAGAAACAATTTCTTAGGCTACCGTTATGGTTTTAAAATTATTTTATTTAAATTTAAGAATTAAATAAAATTATTCCCAAATTCAAAGTTGTAAGTTTGGAAAAAATCCAAACAAGTACCTTGTGTACTTCATGAAGGTCATTGACAAATTCGTCCTTCCCTACCATTGTTTACATCGAGTGCGACATTTTTGGAGGCTCTGTGACGTTTCCGATCAAACTGAGCGCTACTCGGACACACGCTAGTAGCGCTAGTAGCGCTTTCGTTCTCCATGGCAACCAGGCGTCAGCCAATCAAAAGCCAGAAAGGGAATACGTTCTGGCTTTTCATTGGCTCACGCCTGGTTGCCATGGAGAACGAAAGCGCTACTATCGTGCGTTCGAGCAGCGCTCTGATCCGTGAAGCAATCCGTGAAGCATCCGTGATGCATGACTGACTATCAGTATAAGTCATGAATAACAACAACATGCAAACTATACCAACTCGAATAAAATAAGGGCAGAATGAATTGAACCCCAGGCAAGCTAGTGTTCGCAACGCACTCGGCACTGCGCCACAATAGCAAAAGGTGAGGGAAATGCATATTGGATACAATATTATTACGTCACAAGTTTCTGAAGTGTCAACTATTATGAAATACAGTGATAAAATACCTTTAATAATGATTAACAAGAATATTCAAACTTAAAAAAACAATAATTTGAATAAGTCTTTAATTAGCTTTCAACTCAAAATCAGATATATTTTGCAATGCTACACACGAATGGCACCAGTGACGTCATTAACAAAGCCTGCTACGGGACTAGGGTATACTAATCAGGAACAACTCGCCACAATGGTTAAGTGCGCCGAGAAGCATGACAATGACTTTGTAAACAAATCGCCAATGCTAAATAGGTCGCCGTCGATGTGCATCGATGAGCTTCCGATTTAATTGCCAGTTTTGTGTTATTGTTTGTTAGTTTTTTGGGGAAAATTATTATTTTTCATGATAATATAAAGCATAGTGTTATATACAGCCACAGACAAATTATACAATACTCCTAATGTTGAAAACAAATGAATCGATTTGCAAAAATTGATGGTCGCAACCACTAACTATGCCGCCATTGATGTGCATCGATGAGCTTCCGATTTCATTGCCACTTTTTCCAATCGCTGTTAGTTTTAGAAGATCGCCGGGCATATAATCACAACCAGCAGAACGCACAATATATTTTCCACTCCATTGCGTAAAAAAAACAATACGGGAAAAGCCCGCAGTTTGATGAGGACCAAAAGTACTTGCAAGTACCGGTCGTTAGAAGTGTGGAACGCTTATCAACTTTAACTTGAAATATCTTTCGGTAGGAAAGTTTTCATGCAAAAGGTGATGAATTTACAATATATTTTGGTCTCGTCTGGCGATTTCAAGTGCTAACTCCATTTTTGTGGAAAAAGGTCATTATTTCCCTTTAAGCGCTTTTTCGGCTATCGGGTCCGGTACTATGGAACATAATTCCCTGTCAATGTCAAGGGACCCAAGAGTTCGCCCGGCTGTAGGAGGGAGGCCGAGATCTGGCTGAGGGAACGAAGGATGACTGAGTGGAGAAAGTGCGTGGTTTAATAAAGCACGCACACGCATAAAATGCAATACAATACACGCATAAAATACAAAGTAAATGTGAATAAAGCAGCTTTATTCATATTTACTTTGTATGTTATGTAATATTGCATGACGTGCGTGCTTTAATAAAGCACGCACATGCATACAATACAATACAATACAATACACGCATACAATACAAAGTAAATGTGAATAAAGCAGCTTTATTCATATTTACTTTGTACTGTATGCCATGTTGCATGGCATTGTGCTGTTTTTGTACCTAGTATTGACTCGTGGTCACAAGTTATTTTTATGAAGATCATACGGTATAAATGACGGTCATCATGAAGACGACGATAATGAGAGACTGGCATTAATGGTATCGTGATCGGAGGATAGTGTGCAGGGGCCCGTGATCTGACCAATGACCATCACGGTGGTCAGGTCAGGTATGTAGCTCTCAAAGCCAGAGCGGGCCACACGTCACGGCAGTTGGCCAACCTACAATACAGATCGAAAATCGTCATGTTCCGGTCGCAGCTTCTCAACTGGGGCGTAATCAAAAATGGAACCCCCGATAATCTGCACATTCCCAGTATATTAATTTATATTTGATTAGGCTTCTTGCGAGGTTCCCGTGATACCCTGGAGGTCTCGGAACTAAAGGATTCCCCTGGTTCTGCAAGATATCTTCTGATATAATTACCTCACGGGCGCTTCACGCCGGTGCGGTTTCTCAACTTACTAGACAAATTTACATTTGACCCGGCCCGACACGGCCCGACACGGCATCATGATGATCGTCATTTATACCGTGTCTTCATACAAAAACAATAGTTTGGGACCACGAGTCAATACAAATGAGAGAAAAAAAACAGCACAAGATAGAATATCATGCAAAATAGCATAAAATACAAAGTAAATGTGAATAAAGCACGCACTTTCGCCACTCAGTCCTGTCTCGTTCCCTCAGCCAGATCTCGGCCTCCCTTCTACAGCTGGGCGAACTCTTGGCTCCCTTGACATTGACAGGAATTATGTTCCTTAGTACCGAACCCGATAGCCGAAAAGGCGCTTAACCATCTCGATGCGCACGCACGGGAACTGCAGCGGCTCAGCAGCTGCTGCCCGAATATCCCGCGCCCGAATGTCCCGAACAGAGACGTCATGACAGCGTGAACACGAATATCGCAAATACCATGGCGAGTTTTGCTGGGTTGTAAATATGCGAATATAATTGTCTTAATTTGTTGAACTCTGCCGACTTCTTCCTTCAATGGTAGAAGGTCCCAGATTTGTAAACGATAAGTCACCATTGATCAAATGTTGCATTTCAAACATAATTAATTCCACTCCAAAACAAATTCGGGAACATTCGGTGCATTCGCCTAGCTACGGTGTGTGTGTGTGGGGGGGGGGGGTATGGGAGGGGGAGGGGGTCAATTCGCATTCTGGGGATTAATTAAACGTGTCCCCTGGCTTTAAACTACTTAAATGTGAATATAAGCGACGATGTTGCAACAAGAAACGGCGCTTTAAAAATGTCATCCTATTGTAACTAACACCAGAGTTTCAGTCTCCATTATACCGTATGGGGAAAAGTTTGGAGCCTTTGGGGCAGACAAAAAATCATGCCAGGGGGCTCAAATTTGACATGCTTCCTATTGGGTCACCAAACAATGGGAAAATACCAAGGGAGCGGGTCTGCAAAATACTTCATGAAATTTGACGGGACCTAGTGTGCACGTGCGCACGTGCAGAGGCAACCCACTCCTGAGTAGTGTGAAAGTGGCGACTGAGGGGTCCCTAACCACACACGAAATTTGCACATAATCGGCTCTGCCGTTGCAGAGTTGTTGCGAGAAAACACTTTTCAACACCCCTCACGCGGCACGCGGCACGCGCAGTGGTAGTCACTCACATCAGTCGGCACTGGTCTCAAACAGGGTAGGTTGGATGTGGCTGCTCAGCAAAGAAGTCAGCTTGTCAATCGGACGTATGGTTGCAGAGATATGAGCTTCTCAAAAGCGTCGCCACGGGTCGGGTCGGGTCGGGTCGAGCCGCTCGTCTTGCCGTGGTATATGGGGAAAATATGAGCGGCCCGGCCCGGCCCGACCCGACCCGACCCGTGGCGACGCTTTTGAGAAGCTCATATCTCTGCAACCATACGTCCGATTGACAAGCTGACTTCTTTGCTGAGCAGCCACATCCAACCTACCCTGTTTGAGACCAGTGCCGACTGATGTGAGTGACTACCACTGCGCGTGCCGCGTGCCGCGTGAAGGGTGTTGAAAAGTGTTCTCTCGAAAAAAACCTCTGCAACCGCTGAGTTGATTGTGTGCAAATTTCGTGTGTGGTTAGGGACCCCTCAGCCGCCAATTTTGCACAAGTCAGGGGTGGGGTGCCTCTGCACGTGCGCACGTGCACACCCCTATTTTATATCTCAGGAACGGCTGAACCGATTGCGTTTTAATTTGGAGTTTGGTTAGGGACCTCTCAGCCGTTGCCTTTCCACAAGTCAGGGGTGGAGTGCCTCTGCACGTGCGCACGTGCTCACCCCTATTCTATATCTCAGGAATGGCTGAGCCGATTGTGTTCAAATTTGGTGTGTGATTCCTCTCTCAAAGGACCTCTCAACCGCCAGTTTCCCACAATTCAGGGACGGGGTGCCTCTGCACGTGCGCACGTGCACACCCCTATTCTATATCTCAGGAACGGCTGAGCCGATTGTGTTCAAATTTGGTGTGTGGTTAGGGACCCCTCCGCCGCCGCCTACCCACAAGTCATAGGTGAGGTGCCTCTGCACGTGCGCACGTGCGCACGTTTTTTTTTGCATATCAGGAACTACTTGCCCGATCGGGTTGAAATTCACCATACATTTATTATCAACCGCCTCAACCTCTCAACAGCCAGTTTCCCGCAAGTCAGGGGTGGGGTGCCTCTGCACGTGCGCACGTGCACACCCCTATTCTATATCTCAGGAACGGCTGAGCCGATTGTGTTCAAATTTGGTGTGTGGTTAGGGACCCCTCCGCCGCCGCCTACCCACAAGTCATAGGTGAGGTGCCTCTGCACGTGCGCACGTTCGCAGTTTTTTATATCTCAGGAACTACTTGCCCGATCGGGTTGAAATTCACCATACATTTATTTCGCGCTCGCTCGTTCATTGCCAACTACGGCGCCTTACTGGTAATCAGATTTTTCCCATACACCACGGAAGGACGAGCGAGCGCTTCGCCCTCGCTCGTAACGAGTATGTATATGAGTCAATATCATATACCAGTAAGACGCCGAAGTTGGCGATGAACGAGCGAGCGCGAAGAAAATGTATGGTGAATTTCAACGCCATCGGGCAAGTAGTTTCTGAGATACAAAAAGGGTGCGCACGTGCGCACGTGCAGAAGCACTCCACCCCTGACTTGTGAGAAAGTGGCGGCTGAGAGGTCCCTAACCACGCACACAATTTGAACACAATCGGCTCAACCGTTCCTGATATAATAGGGGTGTGCACGCGCGCACGTGCAGAGGCACCCCACCCCTGACTTGTGGGAAAGTGGCGGGTGAGAGGTCCCTAACTACACACCAAATTTGAACACAATCGGCTCAGCCATTCCTGCGATATAGAATAGGGGTGAGCACGTGCGCACGTGCTCACGTGCGCACGTGCAGAGTCATCCCATCCCTGACTTGTGGGAAAGCGGCGGCTGAGGGGTCCCTAACCACACACCAAATTTGAACACAATCGGCTCAGCCGTTCCTGAGATATATAATAGGGGTGTGCACGTGCGCACGTGCAGAGGCACCCCGCCAATAACTTGTGGGAAAGTGGCGGCTGTGGGGTCCCTAACCACACACCAAATTTGAACACAATCGACTCAGCCGTTGCGGAGTTATTGCGAGAGAACACCTTCCAACACCCCTCACGCGGCACGCGTCACGCGCAGTGGTAGTCACCCACATGAGTCGGCACTGGTCTCTAACAGAGTAGGTTGGATGGGGCTGCTCAGCAAAGAAGCCCGCTTGTCAATCGGACGTGCGGTTGCAGAGATATTAGCTTGTCAAAAGCGTCGCCACGGGCCGGGCCGGGTTGGGCCACTCATTCAGATTTTCCCCATATACCACGGAAAGACGAGCGAGCGCGAAGCGCTCGCTCGTAATCATATATATGTCAATATCATATAATATATCATATATAATGTCAATATCATATATGAGTCGTATATGCTCAACAACACACTGATAAAAAAAATTGACTCTCTTAAACTCTATGAGGGGGAGTTGCCCAAATTGACTCCCCAAAACTCCGTCTGATTGGGGGAGTAACTCCATTGTTTACACCCAATAACGCTCCTTACAACACTCCCAGCTCTGATTACTCCCATGAAGAACTCCTTCTTGAACTCCTCTATACCCTCTCTACTCCCCTCCAAAACTCTGCGTAACTCCTGTCACTACTCCACATAACTCCCCCTGCTACTCCCTTGACCATTTCTACTCCCCTCCGAAACCCTGCATTACTCCTGTCGCTACTCCACATAACTCCCCCTGCTACTCCCTTCTACACCCTTTTACTCCCATACAAAAGTACCCGGAACTCTATACGTCACTACCATGCTACTCTCCCTCCATAACCCCCTCTTACACCCCCTGAATTTGGCCTGCGCGCGCATGGTCTAAAGTCATTGCACTGAATCCACATGCAGCACACTCAGACACATTTCGACCCACACAACAAAAACGTTCTTGGCAATACTCTTTATTGCAACATTGAAGGCGATTTCTTCCAAAAAAAAGAAACATTGACAAACATGCGGATGACGCGGGCCTCACCGCCGCCAGAAGCCTGCGCGGTGTGTCGGTCCCACCAGAGGAGCCTGCAAAAAAAATATAATGGCTATGTTGCTATATTCATGTTACTTTGCTCGCTGACAAGCTGCATATAAAGCTGAGATAGCATGCATAAAACCAACACACAACATATCAAATAAATAACATAAATCGCAAACATGCTTACCGTTGTCAACGCCGCGGCCTCACCCGAGGAAATGGGAAGTAAAATGGCGGCCGAACGTCTCAAATACTCCCCTGCAAAAACTCTCTATTATTCTCAAAAACACTCTCGAGAACTCCGGACAGAGTTGTTGTGAGAGTTTATTGTTGGATAGTTAAGAGTTTTCAAAGGGGAGTAGGACACCGAGGGAGAGTACCTCTGAGAGAGTTATGTCAACACCATCAGAAAAATTCCCCAAAACTCTGCGCGTCGCTCAAACACCCTTTGAACACGCTCGATAACTCTGTTTACTGGAGTAATAACAATACCATGTGATAGAGTTTAAGGGTGTTTTCGGTGAGAGAGTGGTGTTATGCAGTGTAAATGCCTAGAGTTTTACGGTATTCCGAGGAGGGTAGAATTGATTTTTTCTCTCAGTGCAGTTGGAGCGTCATTGCCATACATGATTATACATCTGCCCAACCTTCAATGCTCAATGGTTGCACCTTCAATGCTCTATCAAAAGATCGCTTGGTGTTTATCGGGAATGCAGGATGCATGCATGATGCGATTTTTGAGTTTTGACCTTAGTTATAACTTATACCAACATAACCTTCTAAGTTCGAATAGCCCGGCTTTGAGAAACGGTGCGTGATGCGCCCCTACCGCAGAGTTTTTTGGCGGGGGATCACGGACCTCGGCTCGAGTGAGGCGGATGTTGTGTCGTGCGGCTGGCGTGAGCGGCGTCACGCGGCTGACGTGAGCGGCGTCGCGCGGCTGAGGTGAGCGGCTGACGTGAGCGGCTGACGTGAACGGCGTTCGTGCCGAGTGTTTACTGCGGCAACGGGCGATGCGGCCAATCGATCTTTGTGTCACGGTTTGATTCCGGTTGTAAAAACTGTCAGTATGGCCTGAAAGTGATGCACGGGTTCCCACCTCATTCTCTCACCCCATTCTCAAAGAATACAAAATATATTTCTGAAAAAGGTTCCTTGCGCTTTCGTTAGCTCAAAAGAGCTGGGAATGATTGTTTTAACTTCCTGATCAGCTTGTTAAAGGGAAATAATGACCTTTTGATTTTGTTAGCAACAATTTATTAGGCTACCGTTATGGTTTTAAAATTATTTTATTTAAATTTAAGAATTAAATAAAATGACTCCCAAATTCAAAGTTGTAAGTTTGGAAAAAATACAAAACAAGTACCTTGTGTACTTCATGAAGGTCATTGACAAATTCGTCCTTCCCTACCAGTATTCGCAAAGCACTCGGCACTGCGCCACAATAGCAAAAGGCGAGGGAAATGCATATTGGATACAATATTATTACGTCATAAGTTTCTGAAGTGTCAACTACTATGAAATACAGTGATAAAATACCTTTAATAATGATTAACTAGAAAATTAAAACTTAAAAACAATAATTTTAATAAGTCTTTAATTAGCTTTCAACAATTTGTCAACATGTAAAACGAATTGAAGAAATGATGTTTGAGCTAAAACAAATACGCATATAACACAACTCCAAACACATAACATATTTTTTAAGCGATTATATTGAAACACATATCAAAGTGGAGCAGTGAAAGCCTCTAAGTACCAAAAATGTGCCAATTATTGCGGAGTACCGTCAATCTCAGCGGCGGAGTACCGTCAATCTCAGCGGCGGAGTACCGTCAATCTCAGCGGAGTACCGTCAATCTCAGCGGAGTACCGGCAATCTCAGCGGCGGAGTACCGTCAATCTCAGCGGCGGAGTACCGTCAATCTCAGCGGAGTACCGTCAATCTCAGCGGCGGAGTACCGTCAATCTCAGCGGCGGAGTACCGTCAATCTCAGCGGAGTACCGTCAATCTCAGCGGCGGAGTACCGTCAATCTCAGCGGCGGAGTACCGTCAATCTCAGCGGAGTACCGTCAATTTCAGCGGCGGAGTACCGTCAATCTCAGCGGCGGAGTACCGTCAATCTCAGCGGCGGAGCACCGTCAATCTCAGCGGAGTACCGTTAATCTCAGCGGCGGAGTACCGTCAATCTCAGCGGAGTACCGTCAATCTCAGCGGCGGAGTACCGTCAATCTCAGCGGCGGAGTACCGTCAATCTCAGCGGCGGAGCACCGTCAATCTCAGCGGAGTACCGTTAATCTCAGCGGCGGAGTACCGTCAATCTCAGCGGCGGAGTACCGTCAATCTCAGCGGCGGAGCACCGTCAATCTCAGCGGAGTACCGTTAATCTCAGCGGCGGAGTACCGTCAATCTCAGCGGCGGAGCACCGTCAATCTCAGCGGAGTACCGTTAATCTCAGCGGCGGAGTACCGTCAATCTCAGCGGCGGAGTACCGCCAATCTCAGCGTGGAACGATTAGCGAGTTGGTATTTTAAATTGAAATCTCTTCGGATAGACATTTAAATGCTTGATGTGAATGGATTTACTTATATAAGTTGATCTCTTCCAAATTCAAGTGCTATTCCCATTTTCATTGGAAAAGATAATGATTTCCCTTTAAACGTACACTACACAATCAACCTCAACCAACTCAAATCTGATGCCAGTCTGTGTTGGCAAAAATCCACAACTTTTGACTGACACCTAATCTCAAACGCCAAGTTTCAACAGATGTCGCAACCGGTGGTCGGCAATTACCAACTGACGTCAATGTGGCGGCATTGACGGCCTGCGACTATACTGACGTCACCCCTGTTCCGGATGTTCCCCGAACACCACGCTCGTGCCAGACCGAAATATCATTTAATCTCTGTCAGTTAACCACTAGGCGGGCAGGCCCTGCGGTGTCGGAGTCCCGGAGTAACTGAAGTGCTAAGCTGTCAATATCGCATGCCGGGCAGCCACCACTCGTCTCAGTCTCTCTCGGATGATCAGCTGACGTGTGGCGTGCTGACCACGAGTCGAGGTCACCGCAGACACCGGGGTAGCCGGCCGGCTGGGACGGCGGCGGTGGTGTTCGGGAGTGATCGGGTATTCCCGGTAGGTTTCTGGCTTGGGTTTCTTTGAATACGCTTCCCTCGTCATTACCGCACATCATGTACCTTCAGTGGCGAATTCAGGGGGTCACGGGGTCATGCATGACCTCTCTTGGGGCCTAGGGGCACCACCGGAATATCAGGGGAGTTGCTGTCCAGCGGCACCACCACGCCGGTGTAACAGGGCCGGGCCGCGAGTTTCCGAAGTCCCACACTATTCAGATCTGGCTCAAACGGGTGACGTCACCGCGCTGCGTTGACGCAGGCCGCCCATATTAACAGGCTTTTAAGTTAGCGAAGATAAACTCGGTCGTTGTGTTGTCCATAGTTGATGGGTTCTAATTTTAGCGAGCTCTTTTTCTCTTTTTTCCTTCAAATTCTTCGGAATCGATTGGCGTAGCGGAACGCACAAACAGCCATTAGAGAGCATGCAAAAAGTCAATGATAATGTGTAATGAACAGGTCAGTCACGTGGATTCTCCGTTCACCACGCACACTGGAAGGTGAAGGGGTCTGAGAATTACGCGTCCTGGAAGGGGGGAAGTCGCCCCCTGATATCTCAGCTCCTATAAGACCTAGAATAACGAAATTTTGGGAGGTAGGAGGGGGCTGTAGAGAACTCTATTATGTGCAATTGTCATGCCCCTAGGCATGACACTTGGTCTTCAAGGTCAAATGACATCATCAAATGTAAATTTTCCCCAAATATGAACTTCTTCAGGTAGGAACAAACCGAACAAAAAAAACACTCAAAAGCTCTTGGAACGCACTTTCGCATTGATATACTCAGTTTTGAGCTCAGATAGATAGTGTAGACACCACTTGTCATCAAACTTAAAAATGACAATTTTAGGCGAAGAGTTGGCCAAACACGCCGCTTTGTAACTATCTATCTGATGAACTATGTTTCTACTTTAACCTGACCTGGTGCATAGGCGTATCCAAGGGGGGCTACAGGGGCCATGCCACCCCCCACCCTGGAGGCCAGCGGGCCCCTCTGGCCAGCGGGCCCCTCTGGCCTTTTACCTTTAGAGAACCCTGTCAATCTGCTGCGGGCCTCAGCCAGCATTTGTATAGGGCTTGCCGACCTGAAGAGGGCCTCTATCGGCATTTGGATGGCCCTACCGATCTGTAAAGGGCCCTCTTACAGCATTCAGGGCCTTGTCGATCTGTAGAGGGCCCTCTCAGGCCGACGTAGGACACAGACAGGCCGACAGAAGGCCCTCTCAGGCCGACGAAGGGCCCTCTCAGGCCGACGGAGGGCCCTTTCAGAACGACGGAGGGCCCTCTCATGCCGACGGAGGGCCCTCTCAGGCCGACGGAGGGCCCTCTCAGGCCGACGGAAGGCCCTCTCAGGCCGACAGAGGGCCCTCTCAGGCCGACGGAGGGCCTTCTCAGGCAGACGGAGGGCCCTCTCAGGCCGACGGAGGGCCCTCTCAGAACGACGGAGGGCCCTCTCAGGCCAACGGAGGGCCCTCTCAGGCCAACGGAGGGCCCTCTCAGGCCAACGGAGGGCCCTCTCAGGCCAACGGAGGGCCCTCTCAGGCCAACGGAGGGCCCTCTCAGGGGACCCTCTCAGGCCGACGGAGGACCCTCTCAGGCCGACGGAGGACCCTCTCAGGCCGACAGAGGGCCCTCTCAAACCGACGGAGGGCCCTCTCAAACCGACGGAGGGCCCTCTCAGAACGACGGAGGGCCCTCTCAGGGCGACGTACGGCCCTCTCAGGCCGACGGAAGGTCCACTCAGGCCGACAGAGGGTCCACTCAGGCCGACGGAGGGCCCTCTCAGGCCGACGGAGGGCCCTCTCAGGCCGACGGAGGGCCCTCTCAGGCCGACAGAGGGTCCACTCAGGCCGACGGAAGGTCCACTCAGGGCGACGTACGGCCCTCTCAGGCCGACAGAGGGTCCACTCAGGCCGACGGAGGGCCCTCTCAGGCCGACGGAGGGCCCTCTCAGGCCGATGGAGGGCCCTCAGGTCAACAGAGGATCGTCTCTGTCTCTGTGTCATAGGGCTCTCTGTCGACCCTCAACAGAGAGGTCGACAGAGAGCCATATGAAGCCGACCGAGGGACTCATAAATGAAAGTAAACATGGGCCCCTAAGCCTGCGGTAGTACCTGCGGGTGTCCAGGGTACCCCCTTGGGGACGCCCCTGTACCTACTTAACCTACTGTCACACAGGTATAGGTACCGCCTACCGTGTAGGTGGGGTGAACGATATGTGAAGTATTTCATGCTTGGTAAGCAACTAAATAAATTACTCATATAGTGTCAATTATTACCGTTAGGAGAACGTAGCGTTATGGTGACCTTGGAAGAGCGCTGTCATTGGCCCGTCATTGCCAGGGAATGACGTCACGTTAAGGTGACGTCATTCCACACCAATAGGAGGCCAGATATCTGAATAGTGTGGGACTTCGGAAACTCGCGGCCGGGCCACGACGGCGCCAGTGTACCAGGGGCACCAACCACCGTGCCGGTAGGCGGCACTGTCGGGCGAGGGGAGACACCGGGGCACCGTGCCTCCTTGAATCCAGGAGGGGGAAACAATGGCCTGGTGCCGCCACGAAATCACGAGCATTGGCCGCTGGAAACTTTTATTTTATTTCGCGAAATGATGCTAAATTAGAATTGCTAAATTACGCAAAAAATGCCCCTTCATGCCTCCCGTCCCTTGGGCTATGAAAGGGCACCAACTTGATTTTATACCAGAGGAAACAACGTATCGAACTCGAGGGGCACTGATGCCCCTCGGGAGTCGGAATCCGCTTCCATAGGCGGTGGAACAGGGGGAGGAGGCACCGGGCACCGTGCCCCCTTGAATGCAGGAGGGGAAGGCGGGGCACCAAAGCCCTGGTGCCCCCATCAAATTGCTGAAAACCCACATAATTTATGCAAAATGGTGCAACATTAAGAGACAAAAACGCGCCGCTTCGCGGCGCATATTACCCACATACGTGCGTCCTGATAAATATTCGATGTCACGATGATCAGGGTTGCGGAGTCGACATAATTTTAGCGACTCCGACTCCGACTCCGACTCCGACTCCGACTCCGACTCCGTCTCCGACTCAGACTCCGACTCCGTCTCCGACTCCGTCTCCGACTCCGACTCCGACTCCGACTCCGACTCCGACTCCGGCTCCGGCGTATATCCGTTCTCCAACCGCATGCTAGAAAGCAATATCTGCAATGCCATCTATTTTTTCCGTTTGTCTTTATTCTTAACAGTATGGATACAAATGTTTTCATAAGTTGACATATCAGGTCACAGTCAGGTCAAAGGTCAAAGTTAAGGTATTTGAGTTTTTGGGCCATACTTTCCATCCAAAGCCTTAGATTGCGACTTTTATCGGTCAAACACACTGTACACACCATCCACATGTTATATTGAAAACGCATAATTTTCAGCATGACAGAGTAGTCCATGGTCTCAGGACATTGCCGACAAATGAAGGAAATGATATACACGGAGTACATTTTTTGCTGGGATAAGGGGGGAGGGTACTGTACCCCGCTATCTGAAGTTAGGGGAGATCCCCCCTCCCCCGACCCCCCCCCCCCCCCCCGGTGGCGCCGCCCCTGGTGTGTGTGTGTGTGTGTGTGTGTGTGTGTGTGTGTGTGTGTGTGTGTGTGTGTGTGTGTGTGTGTGTGTGTGTGTGTGTGTGTGTGTGTGTGTGTGTGTGTGTGTGTGTGTGTGTGTGTGTGTGTGTGTGTGTGTGGGTGTGTGGGTGTGTGGGTGTGTGGGTGTGTGGGTGTGTGGGTGTGTGGGTGTGTGGGTGTGTGGGTGTGTGGGTGTGTGGGTGTGTGGGTGTGTGGGTGTGTGGGTGTGTGGGTGTGTGGGTGGGTGGGTGGGTGGGTGGGTGGGTGGGTGGGTGGGTGGGTGGGTGGGTGGGTGGGTGGGTGGGTGGGTGGGTGGGTGGGTGGGTGGGTGGGTGTGTGTGTGTGTGTGTGTGTGTGTGTGTGTGTGTGTGTGTGTGTGTGTGTGTGTGTGTGTGTGTGTGTGTGTGTGTGTGTGTGTGTGTGTGTGTGTGTGTGTGTGTGTGTGTGTGTGTGTGTGTGTGTGTGTGTGTGTGTGTGTGTGTGTGTGTGTGTGTGTGTGTGTGTGTGTGTGTGTGTGTGTGTGTGTGTGTGTGTGTGTGTGTGTGTGTGTGTGTGTGTGTGTGTGTGTGTGTGTGTGTGTGTGTGTGTGTGTGTGTGTGTGTGTGTGTGTGTGTGTGTGTGTGTGTGTGTGTGTGTGTGTGTGTGTGTGTGTGTGTGTGTGTGTGTGTGTGTGTGTGTGTGTGTGTGTGTGTGTGTGTGTGTGTGTGTGTGTGTGTGTGTGTGTGTGTGTGTGTGTGTGTGTGTGTGTGTGTGTGTGTGTGTGTGTGTGTGTGTGTGTGTGTGTGTGTGTGTGTGTGTGTGTGTGTGTGTGTGTGTGTGTGTGTGTGTGTGTGTGTGTGTGTGTGTGTGTGTGTGTGTGTGTGTGTGTGTGTGTGTGTGTGTGTGTGTGTGTGTGTGTGTGTGTGTGTGTGTGTGTGTGTGTGTGTGTGTGTGTGTGTGTGTGTGTGTGTGTGTGTGTGTGTGTGTGTGTGTGTGTGTGTGTGTGTGTGTGTGTGTGTGTGTGTGTGTGTGTGTGTGTGTGTGTGTGTGTGTGTGTGTGTGTGTGTGTGTGTGTGTGTGTGTGTGTGTGTGTGTGTGTGTGTGTGTGTGTGTGTGTGTGTGTGTGTGTGTGTGTGTGTGTGTGTGTGTGGGTGCGTGGGTGCGTGGGTGCGTGGGTGCGTGGGTGCGTGCGTGCGTGCGTGCGTGCGTGCGTGCGTGCGTGCGTGCGTGCGTGCGTGCGTGCGTGCGTGCGTGCGTGCGTGCGTGCGTGCGTGCGTGCGTGCGTGCGTGCGTGCGTGCGTGCGTGCGTGCGTGCGTGCGTGCGTGCGTGCGTGCGTGCGTGCGTGCGTGCGTGCGTGCGTGCGTGCGTGCGTGCGTGCGTGCGTGCGTGCGTGCGTGCGTGCGTGCGTGCGTGCGTGCGTGCGTGCGTGCGTGCGTGCGTGCGTGCGTGCGTGCGTGCGTGCGTGCGTGCGTGCGTGCGTGCGTGCGTGCGTGCGTGCGTGCGTGCGTGCGTGCGTGCGTGCGTGCGTGCGTGCGTGCGTGCGTGCGTGCGTGCGTGCGTGCGTGCGTGCGTGCGTGCGTGCGTGCGTGCGTGCGTGC
>JAXIVJ010014681.1:0-33733 GCA_036785665.1 Chirona hameri
TTCATTCACTTCTATGACTGTTTACATCAGCTGAAGATCACGTCACGTCGAGAAACATGGTGTGGGCGAATAGTGTGCAGGTACATGCAATCTTTTAATAAAGCAAGGCTCTTTTATTTTGATTTAGCTCCTTCTTGCTTCAATGTTCACCCTGGAAAGGTTTCAAATTTATGTGCATTTGACAAGTGCATTTTGATGAAATGTGTCGTTCATGACCACACGACACACATGCAGTTTTGTTTTACTTCGGTAGTTGAAACAAATCGTCATGAGTATCAGGCTAATGCACTCAACCTAAATACTTTACTTCAAAAACCAACTATTGTCCTCACACTCTGACTTAGGCTTGCGTCGTGGTCATCGTCAACTACTTTACACAAACTCATATTAATAATTTGCTCAGCGTGTGCCCATTTGGTCGATTGATGACAGGTGAGCGAGGAACACCAATCATTGGTTCATCTGCATCATCCTGTGAGAGGGTGAAGTGTACATCACTGTTAGTTTATCATGTTTTATATACTTTATTATATCAAATAAAATGAATCCAACATTTTCATTCAATGACGTTGACACATATTCCATACTACTCAATCAAACCAGGAAACGTGTTTTTGAACAGTGTCACAGGGACAGTTCACAAATTCTGAATCCGGTGACTTGGGACGTTTTTTTCCGCATTTGCACGTAATTGTGCTAGAGAGCTCAATTAAACGGCATTATTCACAATTGTAGAAAGAAGAGACACATGTTTACATGTTTTTCCGAGTTCGAAGATTTCCACCGGGCCGTCGCTCGGAAAGTGGGAGGAGTTTGTGTGTGCGTGCGTGCGTGCGTGCGTGCGTGCGTGCGTGCGTGCGTGCGTGCGTGCGTGCGTGCGTGCGTGCGTGCGTGCGTGCGTGCGTGCGTGCGTGCGTGCGTGCGTGCGTGCGTGCGTGCGTGCGTGCGTGCGTGCGTGCGTGCGTGCGTGCGTGCGTGCGTGCGTGCGTGCGTGCGTGCGTGCGTGCGTGCGTGCGTGCGTGCGTGCGTGCGTGTGTGTGTGTGCGTGCGTGCGTGCGTGCGTGTGATGTGTGTGTGTGTGTGTGTGTGTGTGTGTGTGTGTGTGTGTGTGTGTGTGTGTGTGTGTGTGTGTGTGTGTGTGTGTGTGTGTGTGTGTGTGTGTGTGTGTGTGTGTGTGTGTGTGTGTGTGTGTGTGTGTGTGTGTGTGTGTGTGTGTGTGTGTGTGTGTGTGTGTGTGTGTGTGTGTGTGTGTGTGTGTGTGTGTGTGTGTGTGTGTGTGTGTGTGTGTGTGTGTGTGTGTGTGTGTGTGTGTGTGTGTGTGTCCAACGGGGCATATTGGCACGTGGAGCCCAAGCCATCGCAATTTGCAATCGACACGGTGTCCTCAAATTTGATCTCAAATCAATATTGGAGGTTCCAGAGGTAAAACAAGGGGAAAAAATGCTGCTTTTGCAAAACCGGTCTTTGCTAATAACTTTTTACCTAATAAGATAACGGAAAACTGTTTTCGCCATTGTGTTTGCCTCGTCAAGGCGCTTTGAATGATATACATGGGGCCCGTGGTAAGTCAACTTCAAAATTTGACTTTAGGTCACGTGACTTTTACCTGAGGTCAAGACCCAAGTAGGTCATGTTGCATATAGTGAGACGTGTCTCGATGAGACAAATACATTGCAGTCGGTTTTACTTCTCTATCTTCATTATGTCGCGAGTTATGGACACAAAAGTGATGGTCACCTCGGATGACCTCAAATGACCACATAGGGGTCACTGAACAAAACTTGCACTTGGATGATCAATAATATCCTATAATAACATGATCCAGAAGTAATTGGACTATTATCATGCATATCCTTGAAATAGGAAGCATTTTAATATTTCCCCATTGACTTATTATGGGGAGGTCACGAAATTGACCTGACCTTAGGTCACCGATATCACAATTCCTAGATAAACGAATTGTAAGTACTTATGCCCTCATGACACCCTGTAAGTGTCAAACTGATCGATGAGAAACTCTGGCTTTGGCACAACTGCAAACGTTTTTGGAGGTGGGGTCACTTGACCTGGTCTGGTGACCTGACCTGAGATGACCCGAGGTTCATTTTTTTCTTCAAAGTGTGCGCAATTGATGTCCTAACAGGTGTACTGAAACTGCGCGCCGCCGTTTTTTTTTTAGCTATCGGCGAAAAACCTGAGGGGGGGGGGGGGGGGGGAATCAACAGTGCGCGGGTTAAGCATAATTATAATTGCATGTAATCATCATAATCAATCATATCATAATCAATCATATCATAATCAATCATATCATAATCAATCATATCATAATCAATCATAATCATGTGCATGTAATTCAAATTACATGTAATTTGATCTAATAATAAATTCAAGCTTCATATCCTTTGGAACGAATTCAGGAAAACAAAATCAAGCAAGTCTGCTTTCTTGGGGACGTCCCCCCTGATTTTTTAACTGGGGGGGGGACGCCCCCCCCCGTCCCCCCGCTGCCGACGTCCATGCCTCCCCCTAGATCCGCCAGCGCCAGCAATTAACGCCAAGGAGAGTCTCTGCCAGACACTTAAGGAAATGTTTCACCTTTCTGAAAGTTGTCAAATATACGCTGGTTGTATTCGACAAATTTGGGCTGATGTAAGTGCTGCTGAAAACGATGGTGATATTTTTTCACTCGAAAAGTCACTTAACTTTATACAAATTAAGTTTTTAATTTGGGCTGATGATGTCATTATTGAGCTATAGACCGCCGCAGATTGGCTGACAAAGTGGGATTGGCTGAAAAAGTGGCTGTCAGCCAATCAGCGGCTGCACCAGCCTGGGTGCATTTTGCAAATGCACGAATCCTTTGGAACTCCTTTTAAATTGCTTAAAAACGGTTAAGTTTTGGGAAAAATAACCGCGGGGGGCTCTCCTTCCGCACCGTCCGGAAGGAGAGGCGCCCCACCCCCCGTCACTAGCCGGAGGGGCGCCGTCACTGGCCAGGGGCGCGTCACGGGCGGAGAGGGGCGGTCACTTGTCGGAGGGGCGCCGTCACTCGCCGGAGGGGCGCCGTCACTAACCGGAGTCACTAGCCGGAGGAGCGCCGTCACCTCCGGCTAGTGACGGTGTGACGCTAGCCAGAGTCACACCGTCACTAGCCGCTGACGACTTAAACTCCTTCTTCGTGTCCATTGGTCCGCGCATCGCTTCTGAGATCCGCACCAAAACCACAGCCCCAAAGCTCAATATTCGCCTCCCCCGTGTCGGTGCCTGCAGCTTTAAACCCAGAGCAATCTCGCTCGATGAACTCGGTCGTACAATTTTCGGCATGCGTAACTCAGCCGCACGCGGTGCTGATGGGGTGTGCATCCGAATGCTTAAAACCGGATTCCCAGCTACCTGTGACGTCATCCTGCATATTATAAACACCTGCATCATGAGATCTGACATCCCTGATGAATGGAAACATTCTATCGTCCACCCCATCTTCAAGTCTGGAAATCCATCCGATCCCACCAACTTCCGACCTATCTCCTTAGTCCCTGTCATCATGAAAGTTGTAGAAAGAGTTGTCCATCAGCAGCTCTATCATTATCTCTCACAAAACCATCTTCTGGCCTGCACCCAACACGGTTTCCGCCCCCGGCATTCTACCGAGACAGCGCTGCTGTCAGTCACCAACCGCATCCTTGCCGCCACCGACAGGGGGAGGTCTCAATGCTGTGCCTCGTCGATCTAAGTAAATGCTTCGATGTCATCGATCACGAACTTTTGATAGGCAAACTGGAAATGCACGGCATTGAGACCTCCTGGTTCACCGCCTATCTACAAGGACACACACAGAGTGTCTCCTTGCAGAATGGGCCCGGATGCCGAGTACTGTCGCGTCCTCTCCCTAATACCATGGGTGTCTTTCAAGGATCAGCCCTGGGTCCCCTGCTCTTTACTGTATTTTCAAACGACCTATCGCTGTACTCTGGAGACGCTGCTGTCTTCCAGTACGCTGATGACACCCAGATATTGGTGAGCGGTCCGCAAAGCGACCTCGGGGGACTCATCTCGCGCATGGAAGTTTCTCTTGCATCACTTGACAGTTGGTTCTGTGCAAATGCGCTTAAAGTCAACACCACCAAAGCTCAATTTATGGTATTCGGCAGCCGTCAAAATTTACGAAACATGCCCGCTTTTACAGTATCATTCCGTGACTCCGAGTTGAAACCATGCGCGCAGGTGGGGAACCTTGGTGTCGTCTTTGACAGCTCCCTGTCCTGGGACGCCCACGTGTCTGACCTCAGCCGCCGCTGCATGGGCCTACTAATCGGCCTCTCCCACATCCGCCACTATATTCCCGACGGTGTCATCAAAACACTTGTGATGGCACTCGTCGTGTCACGCATTCAGTACTGCCTCACAGTCTATGGCAATGGTACCAAAAAGAACCTCCAACGGATCCAAAAAATTATAAACTTCGCCGCTAGGGTCATTTTCGGCCGCCGCAAGTTCGACCATGTTTCCGACCTGCGCGACCAACTCGGCTGGATGACACCAAAAACTATGACAGATTATCAGACTGTAGCCACAGCCCAAAAGGCCATCCAGCGGGGAGAACCCGAGGCACTAGCGTCTCTGTTTACCCTAAACTCTGACACTAGACCTAGATCCACTCGCCAGGACAACCTATTTCACCTCCCACGACCCCGACTCGAAACTGGCAAGCGTCGTTTTGGCTATCGTGCCGCGGCGCTTCTAAACACGCTTCCCAGAGAGCTGGCGCTGCTACCTCCCGCCAGATTTGCCCGTGCCGCAAAAGCGCGACTCAGTCGACGGTCGACAGTCGACTCGGGTGCGTGTAAATAAATCACCGAGTGTGATAAATCACCGAGTGTATATACGTATCACTGAGTGCGGCATGAATTGTGTGTTTGTGAGAAATTGTATGTGTGCCGTGTGGTTTGTGTGAATAGCTAACTTGTTCCCGCATGTCGCGAACCTGGCCCAGACTCTGAGCGGTAATCGCCACGCCGTGTGTGGATTGCTCTAGAATGTAAATACATACATACATACATACATACCGTCACTAGCCGGAAGGGCGCCGTCACTGGCCGGAGGGGGCACTGTCACTAGCCGGAGGGGCACCGTCACTAGCCGGAGGGGCGCCGTCACTGGCCGGAGGGGCGCCGTTACTGGTCGGAGGGGCGCCGTCACTGGTCGGAGGGGCGCCGTCACTGGCCGGAGGGGCGCTTTTACTGGCCAGAGGGGCGCCGTCACTGGTCGGAGGGGCGCCGTCACTAGCCGGAAGGGCGCCGTCACTGGCCGGAGGGGCGACGTCACTGGCCGGAGGGGCTTCGTCACTGGCCAGGGGCGCGTCACGGGCGGAGAGGGGCGGTCACTAGTCCGTCGGGTGCCGTCACTCGCTGGAGGGGGCGCCGTCACTGACCGGAGGGGCGCCGTCACTAGACGCAGGGGCGCCTTCACTGGCCGGAGGGGCGCCGTCACTAACCGGAGGGGGCGCCGTCACTAGCCGTAGGGGTGCCGTCACTGCCTCGAGAGGCGCCGTCACTGACCGGAGGGGCGCCGTCACTGACCTGAGGGGGCGCCTTCACTAGCCGGAGTGGCAACTTCACTGGTCGGAGGGGCGCCGTCACTAGCCGGAGGGGTGCCGTCACTGGCCAGAGGGGCACCGTCACTGACTGGAGGGGGCGCCGTCACTAGCCGGAGGGACGCCGGCATTGGCCAGAGGGGCCCCGTCACTAGCCGGAGGGGCGCCGTCACTAGCCGGAGGGCCGCCGTTACTAGCTGCAGGGGCGCCTTCACTGGCCGGAGGGGCGCCGTCACTGACCGGAGGGGGCGCCATAGGGGTGCCGTCACTGACCGGAGGGACGCCGTCACTGGCTGGAGGGGCGCCGTCACAGACCTGAGGCCGGAGGGGCGGAGGGGTGCCGTCACTAGCCGGAGGGGCGCCGTCCCTGGCCGGATGGGCGCCGCCACTGGTCGGAAGGGCGCCGTCACTGGTCGGAGGGGCGCCGTCATTGGCCAGGGGCGCGTCACGGGTGGAGAGAGGCGGTCACTAGTCGAAGGGGCGCCGTCACTCGCCGGAGGGGCGTCGTCACTGATCGGAGGGGCGCCGTCACTGACCGGAGGGGGCGCCGTCACTAGCCGGAGTGGTGCCGTCACTGGCCGGAGGGGGCGCCATCACTGGCCGGAGGGGCGCCGTCACTGACCGGAGGGGGCGCCGTCACTAGCCGGAGGGGCGCCTTCACTGGCCGGAAGGGTACCGTCACTGGTCGAAGGGGCGCCGTCACTAGCCGGAGGGGCGCCGTCACCGACCGGAGGCGCGCCGTCACTGGTCGGAGGGGCGCCGTTACTGGTCGAAGGGGTGCCGTCACTAGCCGGAGGGGCGCCGTCACTGGCCGGACGGGCGCCGTCACGGGCCGGAGGGGCGCCGTCACTGATCGGATGGGCTCCAGCTTTGCATTGACACCTCGGGTCCAAAGGACCAGGTCATGCCCAAAATGACAGTATACTCTGTACGCCACTGGTGCCTGTCCTGTTGGCGGTGCTAATAGCAAAACAAAAATGGTCCGGGTGGGGGGGGGGGGGGGGTGCCTTCGGCTCTCGTTAAAAACGGTAAGGACATTCCGTACTGTCCGTATAGGTGGTTGCGCCCCTGCTGAAATGGACGGTATTTTCATTTGGATTGGTGTTTTTTGATGCAAAGGGGCGGCCTCATCTGCCGGGAGCTACTTTATCGCCGAGAGGGGCGTTTCAGGATCTTTTCAACTGGGGTGGCAATGTGCCGTCACTGGGGTGGCATTCTTCATGACTGGGGTGGCAATTGCCACCCCCGTTACTATGTTAAAATACGCCCTGTACGAAAGTCATGCGACACATGTTGTATAGGTTATTTTACACGTATAATTCGATAGTAGCAGCCTGACCCCATATAATGGCCCTCAGGTCAAGGTCAGACCACAATAAGGACACAATTTGAAATTGATTCATATCAATATAAAAACATGTTTTTTTGTCTGTATCTGATCACTAAAAAAAAACGTAACTTAAAAAATGACGTCATTAGTTACTTATACTTAGGGAGCCATAAGTCAGTCAAAAATAAAGATATTGCTTTGAAATTTGGTTTGGGTATCGTCCATACTTGGCTCTCAAATACATCGTTCGTTTTTTATATCTTCAAAGAAAATTGTGGATATTCTTCCGACAATAGTTTTTTGTGCATTTCTGGGTGTTAAAACCCAAAATTGCGAAAATCCGAGAAAGTAATTTGGAGGAGAATGTCATTTCCTTTCTTTTGCGTTTTGTTTTATTTGTAATTTACATTCAAACTTGATTTTCTACGATTTTCAAACATTTATCGTTTTTCCACCAAAAATGGCATGACATGACGTGATTAAAACGTCATTATCTCCCAAAGAGCTACATCAATTTCACTCAAATTTGGTGAGAAGACGTAGATTCGATGTAGCATAAGGTACGTAAACTTTTACGTCGATGTATGTATATATCATAGTTTGTTTTTAAGTTATTGAGAAAATCCAGGAGGGGGGGGGGGGAGATTTTGCCCCCCCCCCCCCAGCGGGGCGCGGGTTAAGTGATTACCGACAGCGTCTCGTTCACATAGGTAATACATCGCTAATCCTTTGCATTGGGGAAACCAACTTTCTCATTGGGGGAACATCTGATCTCATGTCCTTGGCAATAAGTGTTTGAAATGCGGCTGTTTGATATTTAACCAGATTAATACAAATACTATCGCACTTAATATACATTTTATGACAATTGGCTATGTGGAATTACATGCAACAAAATATGTGCAAGCAAACTCTTTCTAGACTTTCACATGCGTAAAAGCCAAAAGGCATCGAGTGTTACCACTTGCCATTCATCTATTCAATGCTGAACACTGCCTAAAAATTTATGCTTTTACGTTAGAAAATTATAATGCATGAATAGTGCCACTTGCCAGTACAAAAATGTCAGTTACAGGGTTTGCACCTGCAGTGGAAGTGAAACATTATTATTATTTTGATGGAAACAGGTTATTATTTTTTCAAGAAAACAACAAGGCTTAAAGGAAATAGTTCACCTTGAATTGTTTTACCCAACACGATTTGATTCTATTTTTTAATACAATTTCTTTTATATTGTCAAAAATGGCCTTAAATCGCGCCGATTCAGGACAGAAGGCCGTAAATTTGTATTGTTTATCAAAACTATATGCATACTCTCTGAGTCAGAGTCCTGACGTCACGCGAATGTAAAAAATGGTTCAGCCAATCAGATTCGAAAGTAGTCGCGTAAAGATAGACTCGCATTGGAGATGTGCCAACCGGCGGCCGGCGTTCGCTTGCTAGCACCAGCTGCAAGCTGATTGGCTGATGGTATAACTCTGCCCGGGCTAGAACCAGTACAACATTCTTTCGCCAGCACCGCATTCCTTCGCCAAACACTCAAATATATTCGGCTGGAGTCTTTTCAGTCAAGAAAACTTGCAGATAGGGGTTTCCCAACACGGGCTACAAAACTGCTATCTCAGTTTAAAACTAATGTTGAAGGTGAACTATTTCCTTTAAAGTCTTCATTGGGAAGCCGGGCTAGTATTCTACTGACTGCTCTGTCAAACAAGAACTCTTTAACCATAGCGACTGGCTGATTTGCGTGTATTTTTACATTTTGTATGTGCTGCCGCGATTCGCGAATGCCTTTTACCGTGTAGATGTCGCTACCTGTTATCACTGGTCGTACTCCGTTTCTTGTATGACTGAAGTCATTCCACCTAGATGTCGCTAACGTGTAGATATAGATGGCGCTTAAGTAGGTGGTCTCGCCAGTTCCATGTCAACTGAACCAGTGACAACTGAACCAGCAGGGGCGTCGCCACGGATTTTGCAGTGTGTGTGTGTGTGTTGGGGGGGGGGGGGGGCAAAGTGCCGAATGAACCATCAGTACGGTTCGCGACAATGTGAAGGAAAATTGTGGCTAAAAGGTACCCCCATTTTTTTCCTTTGCGGATCAGTTTTTTTGTGTGTGGGGGGGGGGGGGGGAGGGGGGGGGGGGGTAAAAAACACAAACTTTTGCGAATCCGAGATAGCCATTTTGAAGAGGATATCATTTCCTTTCTTTTAACGTTTTTGTTTTGCAATTTGCTTCAAAACTATATTTTCTACGATTATTCAAACATTTATCATTTTTCCACCATAAATGGCATGACATGACGTCAACGTCATTATCTCCCAAAAATACTACATCAATTTCATTGGAATTTGGCGAGAAGACGTAGAGCTGATGCAGCATAAGGTACTGAAAGTTTGACGTTGATATCTATAATAGTTTTCAAGTTCTTGAGACAATCCGTGAGGGGCAGATTATGCCCCCCTCCCCCCCCCCCAGCGTCACTGGGGCTGCTTGAATTGCATCAGGTGCGCTGATTTGTCTATCATTGAAAGCAAGGGATACATACAAACTTCAAATTCAATCACTCGAGAAAAAACACTTCGTGTTTATTAAGTTTTCTCCTAAGATCATTGTTTTTCACGTTCAGTGCAGGGAACGCGCGGGGGCATACTTGTATTGAATGACCCTCCCAGATTCCTGTGTGTGTGGGGGGGGGGGGGGCGGCATTTGCCCCTCATGCTCCCGCCCAGTGGCGTATTTAAGGGGGGGCATGGGGGCCATGGCCCCCCCTTGGCGCCGAAGACACACTTCAGAATATGATGTGTCCATTCGGCACGGACTCCATTTGTGTGTAAATTTCAAGATAACCAGGACAGTTTTTTTTAACTGATAATTCAAGCGGTTTTATACGCATTATCTATATGGTTCTTGAACAAAATAAGCATTGTCTACCTATATCTCTTTGAATATTACAATGGGAACATCAATATCATACACTAATTTATTATGAATAAGTTACAACCGGTTTTATCTAACAGATTTAACGCTGAAATAGAAAACAATCCGATATCCATTTTTCCCGACCTTTCCCGACCCGGCTCCGGTCCCGGTAAATTTGTTATTTGGTATCTCCGGAATCGTAGGAACGATCATCAGCTGGCCTGTATTTCTTTTGGTGTTTGAATGCACCAATCATGGCCAGTCATCAACTGACCCGATTTTTGTCTGATACGCAACCGCGCACCAGTGCCACCAGGGGGCGTCGTCCTGGCATTTCCTATGTGTGGATCGCCCGGCGGTTTAACATTAGGTGTGACGTCACTGGGGAAGCACTCCGAACTTTCAATTATAGCAATCCATTAGCAATCCACAAATCATCCATAGATAACCTTCTCATTTGGACATGTGCTATGCCATCAAGCATGCTTTTTCTTTTCTGTCTATTCCTATTTTGAGAGTTTAAGGCTAGAATAAAGCAGATATGCGGGCAGGCTGCCGGGCCTGGTGCGGTGCTGCCAGATGTTGGTCGGGCTTTGTGCGGTGCCAACCAAATTTTGTGCGGTGGCGGTGGTGGTGCCACCGTGCCGGTCCCTGCATTTGGTGATTTTTTTTTTGGCATCACTAGTTCCGAGCGAACTTGTCCCCCCCCCCGCCCCCCGGTGGCGACACCCCTGGTAAGACAAGACTCAAAACATGAATTGTGCTCCAAAAGCATGTGCCCCCCCCCCTTGGCTGATTTCTAAATACGCCACTGCAGTCCCGCCCCGCCCCCCCCCCTCCCCTGGATCCGCCAGTGCCAGCAATTGCCGCCAAGGAGAGCCCCTGCAATACACTTAATGGAATTTATTTTCCCATTTCCCAAATTTGTATAAGCAATTGAGAAAGTTGTGTCATGCCGCGAAGCTGCGCGAAATGTTCCGGTTTTTGACTGTAGATAGCTGGATTTTGACAGATGCAAAGACAATTTTTTACGATTTTACGAAAAAATGGTGAACGCGCGAAGGGGGAGGGGGGGGGGGGCATACTTGCATTGAATGCCCCCCCCCCCCTAGATTCCTGTGGGGGGGGGGGATTTGCCCCTGATGCCCCCTCCCCTCCTCCTGGATCCGCCAGTGACCGAACAGGGACGGATCCAAGGGGAGCCTATCAGGACCATGGCTTTACCGAAACCACCAAAATCGGCTGAAAATTTACACATTTTAAAGAAATTCTAGGCAACTTGTACAAAAGACAGTATTTGTAATCAATTCATAATGCAAAAACCGACGAAATCTCATGAGTTTTGGAATTCTGTCGGACAAACAAATTACATTTGTTTGTTTTATTTCAAATTGTGTTATACAAATTCTGTTTGTCGGGACAAACCAACGTTTTGGGCCGGTCTGCATCCGCCAGAAGGCCCGAGTCCTTACTTAGAACCCTTACTTAGTAAAACAGCAATGTTAACCCGCCATTGACTGGGGGGGGGGGGGGGGAATATCTTCCCCTGACGAATGTTCGCAATAGCTAAAAAAAAAACAATAGCGATATCAACGTGAAACTTTGGGTACCTTCTCCTACACCAATTTTACGTCTTCTGTGCATAAATGAAGCAATTTTGTCGATACAAATTTAGATATTACGAATTTAGTGACGTCACTACACACGACTTTGGCGAATAAAAAAAATCAGCTAAACTTTAAGAGATCATACAAAGTCTATATTTTGAGCAAAATGCAATAAAAAAACGTCAGAAAATAGCAAATGGCAAGGGCTACAAAACATATTCTCGGATTTGTGTAAACTTTGGTTTCTGACCCCTAAAAACATTTAAAAGAAATCAATACAAAACTATTTCTTCGGAAAAATGCCCTAAAAATCAAACACTGCAAATATGTTAAATATTCACCGGATTTCGCATCTTTATATATAAAGAGGTGATTTAAAACAAACTGTTCTTAGTAAAAACTGCGTAGACTTTCTTCAAAAACAAAACGTGTCAATGTGTTGCCCATTTCAGTCGGTTTGGGAAGCTTGGCCGCTTTGTCCCCTCTTGGCTCCGCCAGCGGCCAAAAACATTGGGGGGGGGGGGGGCGAGCGGGTACCATTGGGGGGCCGAGGGTACCATTGGGGGGGGGGGGCGAACTTAACATGGGGGGGGCGACGAGGGCCACCCCAAAAGTATATAAATCGACACCTATGTGCGAGGAACATACTTGTGATAATTTAACTGTTTTTACTGTTTTACTTTTTGATAAAGGCCTGTGGCCAAAATATTACTACGTGATCATAACGTTTTGATAACATCGGATTTTTCATATTTTCGAGGAAAAGGTCATGATATTTCGTTTTTTAACTATTATAACGGGTGTTAGATGAAAAACAACTTCTTCGAAAATCTTCATGGTATATTGTTCAAACGACTCTATATTCAATAGGACCTGCCAGGCGATTCGCTCATCGCTGTTTGGGATACATATTCTAGTTATTCGTGTTACATAGAAGGCTATTTCATACTAATTATAAGAAGTGGCAACCACCTGTCCGTCTGTCCGTTCGGATGTCATCCGATTGCTTAATAACTCCGCGCACCTTGCAGTAAAAACCGCGAAATTTGGCATGTTAGTGGGAATGTATAGGGTCGCACTATCGAAAGGAAAATTTTGCGTCGATCCATGATCACAATAGACTGCAATTCTAATTATTCTTAACCAGCGCACTGGAGGGGGGGGGGGATTTTTGCTCCTCAGTTTTTTTTTCTCTCGCAGATAGCGAAAAAACGGCGGCGCTGCGCGCCGCCGAGTTTAGGTACTCCTGTTAGGACATCAATTGTGCACACTTTGAGAAAAAAAAGAACCTCGGGTCATCTCAGGTCAGGTCACCAGACCTGGTCAAGTGACCCCACCTCCAAAAACGTTTGCAGTTGTGCCAAAGCCAGAGTTTCTCACCGATCAGTTTGAAACTTACAGGGTGTCATGAGGGCATAAGTACTTACAATTCGTTTATCTAGGAATTGTGATATCGGTGACCTAAAGTCAGGTCAATTTCGTGACCTCTCCATAATAAGTCAATGGGGAAATATTAAAATGCTTCCTATTTCAAGGATATTTATGATATTAGTCCAATTACTTCTGGATCATGTTATTATAGGATATTATTGATCATCAAAGTGTAAGTTTTGTTCAGTGACCCCTATGGGGTCATTTGAGGTCATCCGAGGTTACCATCACCTTTTTTTTGTCAATAACTCGCGACATAATGAAGATAGAGAAGTAAAACCGACAGCAATGCATTTTTCTCGTCGAGACACGTCTCCCTATATGCAACATCACCTACTTGGGTCTTGACCTGAGGTCAAAGTCACGTGACCTAAAGTCAAATTTTGAAGTTGACTTACCACGGACACCATGTATATCATTCAAAGCGTTTTGACGAGGCAAACACCATGGCGTAAACAGTTTTCCGTTATCTTCATTAGGTAAAAAGTTATAAGAAAACGGTTTTGCAAAAACAAAAACAGTTCTTTTTACCTCTGGAGCCTCCAAAGTCCAATATTGACCTGAGATCAAATTTGAGGACTCCGTGTCGATTGCGAATTACAATGGCTGGCGATCACTCTTTGCTGTTTGTTTCTAGCTAGCATAGTTTCGGAGATATATGAGAATGTCTGGAGCGAAGTCCTAAAACATGAACAAAACTGGAAAATGTGACTTTTGATGACCTCTGGTGACCAGGCACGTAGCCAAGGGGAGGGCGGCGGGGGCGGCCGCCCTCCCCTGGAGGCCAGGAGGGCCCTTTTTGGCGCGCGAGGGTCCTTTTTCGGCGCGCGCAGCGCGCCGAAAAGGGCCGACGAGACCGCGCGAAGCGCGGTATCATATGTTCTTTACTACACGAAGCGTGGTCTTTAGAGAGTTTAGAAGACTTCAGAGGCCCTTTAGGGCCACCAGGGCCCTCTCTGAAAGACCAGAGGACCCATTGGACGTTCAAAAGAGCCCTGTGCATGTCAGAGGGGCCCTTGGCCAGACGGAAAGGGCCCCTAAGCGGGTCAGAGGGCCCCCTGAGCACGTCGAATGGGCCCCTGAACACGTCGAATGGGCCCCTAGCCAGCACAGAGGGGCCCCTGGGCAGATTAAGAGGCCCCTGAGCATGTCGACAGGGCGACAAAGCGGCCAGCGCAGTCCTTTGCCAGGTCATAAGGGCCTCTGAGTAGGTTGGAGGGCCCCTGGACAGACCAGAGGGCCCCTGGGAAGTTAAGAGGGGCCCTGGCCAGACCGAAAGGGCCCCTAGGTGGTCAGAAGGGCCCCTGAACATGCCGAATGAGCCCCTAACCAGCACGGAGGGGCCCCAGGGCAGGTCGAAGGGCCCTCGGAGCATGTCGTAAGGCGACAAAGCAGCCAGCGCAGTCCCTTGCTAGGTCGGAAGGGCCCCTTAGAAGGTTAAAGGGCCCCTGGAGAGACCAGAGGACCCCTGGAAAATTAAAAGGGCCCCTGCGCAGATCGGAGGGGCCCCTGACCAGACCGAAAGGACCCCTGGGCGGGTGAGAAGGGCCCCTGAACATGCTGAAGTGGCCCCTGGCCAGCACGGAGGGGCTCCAGGGCAGGCCTGAGGGCCCCTTGAGCATGTCGGCAGGGCGACAAAGCAGCCAGCGCAGGCCGACCAGAAGAGTCGCTGGGCCGATCGGAGGGGCTCCTGGGCAAGTCAGAAGGGCCCCTGGCTAGACCGAAAGGGTCCCTGGGCCGGTTGGAAGGCCTCTTGAATATGCCGGATGAGTTCCTAGCCAGCCTGGAGGGGCCCCTGGGCAGTTCGGTGGGGCCCCTGAGCAGGGGCGGCGGATTGCGGGAACAGGGTACCCAAAATTCCCCCAGTCGAAAATCCTGGGGGGGGCAAAGGGTAGTTTTGCCCCTCCCCCATATTTTAGCCTGCTCAATCTGGGGGCAACATGACCCTTCCCCTCCCCAGGATTTTCATTTGAGGGGGATTTTGGGTACCCTGCGCCCCGCAATCCGCCGCCCCTGCCCCTGAGCATGTCGACAGGGCGACAAAGCAGCCAGTGCAGTCGCTGGCCAGGTCGGAAGGACCTCTGAACAGGCCGAATGGGCCCTTTGACACACAAGAGGGGCTTCTTGGATGGTCTGAGGAGTCTCTGGTGAGACCGGAAGGGTCAAAGGACGTAGAGATCCCAGATGAAGATTAAATACAAAGAGGACTTACTCCACAATACAAATATTAAAAGCGGAGCTTTCGGGTATATTGTAACACCCTTCGTCAGGGTGCTACAATATACCCGAAAGATCCAATTTTATTTTTTTCCTGTAGAGTAAGCCCTCTTTGTATTATATATATATCACCCACTCCACATCATGTCTTTTCGCTTCGCAGATCCCAGATGAGTCTCTGAACAGGTCGGAAGGGCGTAGAAAAGGTCAGAGGGCCCCTAGACGATCTGAAGGGACCTTGGGCCTTTCAACAGTAAGAATACAGTTGTACAGGGAATCAAACTCAAAATTTTCGCGCCGCTCCGCGGCGCAATTTAACTACAAATTCAATTATATGCGGGTTAGGAAAAAAATCGGTCAGTTTCTCGGCGCATTTATGTGTTATGTTGCTACTTTCCTATATTATTGGGCAAAATAGTTCACTTTAGCACTTTTCCTCGCACCACTTTTAAACGCACAATATAGCCATTTTAGAGGTCCGCACCATACGCAATGCGACGCATTGATGAGAAAGCAACCCAGGGCATAATACTCAAAATTTTCGCGCCATTGCAAGTTGGTATAGCTGATTCCAAATTCGTGTCGCTGGTTCCAAAGTTGATGTGGCAGTTTACTAACTCCAGCTCCTAAACGTTGGTATGGCCCATGCCATACCTGCCATACTGCATTTTCCAGCCTTGTAACGTGCCTTTTCATGCGTTTTTGTTGTTGTTGTTGGGGGGGGGGGGGCCTTTCAACGCTTGGGAAGGGGCCCTTTCGAGGCGCCGCCCCTCCCTGGACGAAATCCTGGCTACGTGCCTGCTGGTGACCTATACATTTCCTAGGTCAGGACCCGGCCAGTTTGAGGAGTGAGAACCAGTTTGAATCTTTGATTACCGAGCGAAGCGAGGTCTTCCGTTAAAGGAAATAGTTCACCTTCAACATGGGGTTTTGAACTGAAATAGCAGTTTTGTAGCCCGTGTTGAGAAATCCTTATCTGGAACTTTTCTTGGCTGAAAAGACTCTCCAGCCGAACATATTTGACTTTTTGGCGAAGGAATGCGGCGCATATATGATATACCGTACCGTCTGAACTGTGCCAGCACTGCATGGAGCATGCGCAGACCAATAACGCACACCATAAAATTAATAATTTACAACCTTCTGTCCTGAATTGGCGCGATGTAGGACCATCTTTGAAAAGCAAAAAAGAAACTGTATTAAAAAATATAATAAAATCGTGTTCTGAAATTTTTTCCGAAGCTGAATTTTTTCCACTTCCTTTAACAAGTGGGAAAATCGACGTATGAGCGGCCCAACCGTAGCCATGGTTTTCAGAAGCATATTTCTTTGCAGCTATTCGGTCGAAGTGACTGAAAACTTGCACACAAAACAAGTGCATGTCGTAAAACTATCCGCCGGTGTTTCCTTTCAGCAAGCACAAAGTGTGCCTCAACAACAAATAGGGCACATTAACGCCATAATATGACCATTTTTCTGCTACTGAAATTCCATTTAAATTCCTGTCAACTTCCTTCAAGAAAAGTACAAATATTATCCTGATCCCTTCCATTCTTCCATTGCACTGATACTTTTTTCCAAATGCTTGTATGATATTGAAACCTTTTAATTGTTTCAAACGTTATTCTGAGCATAATTATTATAAAAAGTATAATGAAGTGTAACCTCATGCTCATATTAATATCAAATAACAAAAGAAAATCCAAAATATATTTTCGGCTATGAGCCTTCTTCAGTGGATAATGGCATGCCATTATCCACTGAAGAAGGCTCATAGCCGAAAATATATTTTGGATTTTCTTTTGTTATTTGATATTAATATGAGCATGAGGTTACACTTCATTATACTTTTTATATTGCAACCTGCAATATTTCCGAACAAAGTATGGATTTATGTCTCCAAAACTGGGGGGATAATCCCCCAGCCTGACGACAGGCGGGGGGGTGGTGTCCGCCCCCTAACGGCAACGCCCTTGGATGTACCCATGACGTCACACTATTCGCTGCCTTGGATGAATTGTATCTAAGGTCTAAGGCCTTGGAATGAATGGTGAATGAATGGATGAACTTGACATTCAATCATAGCAGAAGCCAATCTTGTGTACCAACTGTTAGCTGCCATATCACAATTTTATTTTCTAAAAAGTAATTAAGTACCTACATCTGTAAGTATAAAAAAAGGACTCAAGGATATATGGTTAAAAAATACTTGTAATTTGAGCTAAGAATAAATAAAGTTTCATATCCTTTGGAACGAATTCAGAAAAAAAAATCAAGCAAGTCTGCTTTCTTGGGGGGGGGACGTCCCCACTGATTTTGGAACTGGGGGACGCGTCCCCCCGTCCCCCCCCCCGCCGCCGACGCCCATGTGAACCAGGACAACTGAACCAGTGACAACTGAACCAGCGACAACTGAACCAGTGACAATTGATCCAGTGATAACTGAACTAGTGATAACTGAACCAGTAACCAGTCACACCGTCACCGACTCCAGTCACACCGCCACCGACCCCAGTCACACCGCCACCGACTCCAGTCACACCACCACCGACTCCAGTCACACCACCACCAACTCCAGTCACACCACCATCGACTCCAGTCACACCACCACCGACTCCAGTCACACCACCACCGACTCCAGTCACATCACCACCGACTCCAGTCACACCACCACCAAGTCCAGTCACACCACCCAGTCACTCCGCCACCGACTCCAGTCACACCGTCACCGACTCCAGTTACACCGCCACCGACTCCAGTCACACCACCACCGACTCCAGTCACACCACCACCGACTCCAGTCACACCGCCACCGACTCCAGTCACACCACCACCGACTCCAGTCACACCACCACCGACTCCAGTCACACCACCACCTACTCCAGTCACACCACCACCGACTTCAGTTACACCACCGCCGACTCCAGTCACACCACCACCGACTCCAGTCACACCACCACCGACTCCAGTCACACCGTCACCGACTCCAGTTACACCGCCACCGACTCCAGTCACACCACCACCGACTCCAGTCACACCACCACCGACTCCAGTCACACCACCACCAAGTCGAGTCACACCGCCCAGTCACTCCGCCACCGACTCCAGTCACACCGTCACCGACTCCAGTTACACCGCCACCGACTTCAGTTACACCACCGCCGACTCCAGTCACACCACCACCGACTCCAGTCACACCACCACCGACTCCAGTCACATCACCACCGACTCCAGTCACACCACCACCAAGTCCAGTCACACCACCCAGTCACTCCGCCACCGACTCCAGTCACACCGCCACCGACTCCAGTCACCTTGCCACCGACTCCAGTCACACCGCAACCGACTCCAGTAACACCGCCACCGACTCCAGTCACACCGCCACCGACTCCAGTCACACCGCCACCGACTCCAGTCACACCACCACCGACTCCAGTCACACCACCACCGACTCCAGTCACACCACCACCAAGTCCAGTCACACCGCCCAGTCACTCCGCCACCGACTCCAGTCACACCGTCACTGACTCTAGTTACACCGCCACCGACTCCAGTCACACCACCACCGACTGCAGTCACACCACCACCGACTCCAGTCAAACCACCACCAAGTCCAGTCACACCACCCAGTCACTCTGCCACCGACTCCAGTCACACCACCACCTACTCCAGTCACACCACCACCGACTCCAGTCACACCACCACCGACTCCAGTCACACCACCACCAAGTCCAGTCACACCGCCCAGTCACTCCGCCACCAACTCCAGTCACACCGTCACCGACTCCAGTTACACCGCCACCGACTCCAGTCACACCACCACCGACTCCAGTCACACCGCCACCGACTCCAGTCACACCACCACCGACTCCAGTCACACCGCCACCGACTCCAGTCACACCGCCACCGACTCCAGTCACACCGCCACCGACTCCAGTCACACCGCCACCGACTCCAGTCACACCACCACCGACTCCAGTCACACCACCACCGACTCCAGTCACACCACCACCGACTCCAGTCACACCACCACCAAGTCCAGTCACACCGCCCAGCCACTCCGCCACCGACTCCAGTCACACCGTCACCGACTCTAGTTACACCGCCACGACTCCAGTCACACCACCACCGACTGCAGTCACACCACCACCGACTCCAGTCACACCACCACCAAGTCCAGTCACACCACCCAGTCACTCTGCCACCGACTCCAGTCACACCACCACCTACTCCAGTCACACCACCACCGACTCCAGTCACACCACCACCAAGTCCAGTCACACCGCCCAGTCACTCCGCCACCGACTCCAGTCACACCGTCACCGACTCCAGTTACACTGCCACTGACTCCAGTCACACCACCACCGACTGCAGTCACACCGCCACCGACTCCAGTCACACCGCCACCGACTCCAGTCACATCACCACCGACTCCAGTCACACCACCACCGACTCCAGTCACACCACCACCGACTCCAGTCACACCGTCACCGACTCCAGTCACACCGCCACCGACTCCAGTCACACCGCCACCGACTCCAGTCACACCACCACCTACTCCAGTTACACCACCACCGACTTCAGTTACACCACCACCGACTCCAGTCACACCACCACCGACGCCAGTCACACCACCACCGACTCCAGTTACACCACCACCAAGTCCAGTCACACCACCCAGTCACTCCGCCACCGACTCCAGTCACACCGTCACCGACTCCAGTCACTCCGCCACCGACTCCAGTCACACCACCACCGACTCCAGTCACACCACCACCAAGTCCAGTCACACCACCCAGTCACTCCGCCACCGATTCCAGTCACACCGCCACCGACTCCAGTCACACCACCACCGACTCCAGTCACACCACCACCGACTCCAGTCACATCACCACCGACTCCAGTCACACCACCACCAAGTCCAGTCACACCACCCAGTCACTCCGCCACCGACTCCAGTCACACCACCACCGACTTCAGTTACACCACCGCCGACTCCAGTCACAACACCACCGACTCCAGTCACACCACCACCGACTCCAGTCACACCGTCACCGACTCCAGTTACACCGCCACCGACTCCAGTCACACCACCACCGACTCCAGTCACACCACCACCAAGTCCAGTCACACCACCCAGTCACTCCGCCACTGACTCCAGTCACACCGTCACCGACTCCAGTCACACCACCACCGACTCCAGTCACACCGCCACCGACTCCAGTCACACCACCACCGACTCCAGTCACACCACCACCGACTCCAGTCACACCACCACCAAGTCCAGTCACACCACCCAGTCACTCCGCCACCGACTCCAGTCACACCGTCACCGACTCCAGTCACACCACCCAGTCACACCACCACCGACTCCAGTTACACCGCCACCCGTTCCAGTCACACCACCACCGACTGCAGTCACACCGCCACCGTCTCCAGTCACACCGTCACCGACTCCAGTCACACCGTCACCGACTCCAGTTACACCGCCACCGACTCCAGTCACACCACCACCGACTCCAGTCACATCACCACCAAGTCCAGTCACACCACCCAGTCATTCCGCCACCGACTCCAGTCACACCACCACCGACTCCAGTCACACCACCACCGACTCCTGTCACATCGCCACCGACTCCAGTCACACCACCACCGACTCCAGTCACACCACCACCAAGTCCAGTCACACCACCCAGTCACTCCGCCACCGACTCCAGTCACACCGCCACCGACTCCAGCCACACCACCACCGACTCCAGTTACACCACCGCCGACTCCAGTCACACCACCACCGACTCCAGTCACACCACCACCGACTCCAGTTACACCGCCACCGACTCCAGTCACACCACCACCGACTCCAGTCACACCACCACCAAGTCCAGTCACGCCACCCAGTCACTCCACCACCGACTCCAGTCACACCGTCACCGACTCCAGTCACACCACCACTGACTCCAGTCACACCGCCACCGACTCCAGGCACACCACCACCGACTCCAGTCACACCACCACCGACTCCAGTCACACCACCACCGACTCCAGTCACACCACCACCGACTCCAGTCACACCACCACCGACTCCAGTCACACCACCACCAAGTCCAGTCACACCACCCAGTCACTCTGCCACCGACTCCAGTCACACCACCACCTACTCCAGTCACACCACCACCGACTCCAGTCACACCACCACCGACTCCAGTCACACCACCACCAAGTCCAGTCACACCACCCAGTCACTCCGCCACCGACTCCAGTCACACCGTCACCGACTCCAGTTACACCGCCACCGACTCCAGTCACACCGCCACCGACTCCAGTCACACCACCACCGACTGCAGTCACACCGCCACCGACTCCAGTCACACCGTCACCGACTCCAGTCACACCACCACCAAGTCCAGTCACACCACCCAGTCACTCCGCCACCGACTCCAGTCACACCGTCACCGACTCCAGTCACACCGCCATCGACTCCAGTCACACCACCACCGACTCCAGTCACACCGCCACCGACTCCAGTCACACCACCACCGACTGCAGTCACACCGCCACCGACTCCAGTCACACCGTCACCGACTCCAGTCACACCGTCACCGACTCCAGTCACACCACCACCGACTCCAGTCACACCACCACCGACTCCAGTCACACCACCACCGACTCCAGTCACACCGCCACCGACTCCAGTCACACCACCACCGACTCCAGTCACACCACCACCGACTCCAGTCACACCACCACCGACTCCAGTCACACCACCACCAAGTCCAGTCACACCACCCAGTCACTCCGCCACCGACTCCAGTCACACCGCCACCGACTCCAGCCACACCACCACCGACTCCAGTCACACCACCACCGACTCCAGTCACACCACCACCGACTCCAGTCACACCACCCAGTCACACCGCCACCGACTCCAGTCACACCGCCACCGACTCCAGTCACACCACCACCGACTCCAGTCATACCACCCAGTCACACCACCACCGACTCCAGTCACACCACCACCGACTCCAGTCACACCACCACCGACTCCAGTCACACCACCCAGTCACACCGCCACCGACTCCAGTCACACCGCCACCGACTCTAGTCACACCACCACCGACTCCAGTCACACCACCCAGTCACACCTTCACCGACTTCAGTCACACCACCACCGACTCGTCACACCACCCAGTCACACCGCCAACGACCCCAGTCACACCACTACCGACTTCAGTTAAACCACCACCGACTACAGTCACACCGCCACCGACTCCAGTCACACCACCACCGACTCCAGTCACACCGTCACCGACTCCAGTCACTCCGCCACCGACTCCAGTCACACCGTCACCGACTCCAGTTACACCGCCACCGACTCCAGTCACACCACCACCGACTCCAGTCACACCACCACCGACTGCAGTCACACCGCCACCAACTCCAGTCACACCGCCACCAACTCCAGTCACACCACCACCGACTCCAGTCACACCACCACCGACTCCAGTCACACCACCCAGTCACACCGCCACCAACTCCAGTCACACCACCTAGTCACACCGTCACCGACTTCAGTCACACCACCACCGACTCGTCACACCACCCAGCCACACCGCCACCGACTCCAGTCACACCGCCACCGACTCCAGTCACTCCGCCACCGACTCCAGTCACACCACCCAGTCACACCGTCACCGACTCCAGTCACACCGCCACCGACTCTAGTCACACCACCACCGACTCGTCACACCACCCAGTCACACCGCCAACGACCCCAGTCACACCACTACCGACTTCAGTTACACCACCACCGACTCCAGTCACACCGCCACCGACTCCAGTCACACCACCACCGACTTCAGTCACACCACCAACGACTCCAGTCACACCACCACCGAGTCCAGTCACACCGTCACCGACTCCAGTCACACCGTCACCGACTCCAGTCACACCGCCATCGACTCCAGTCACACCACCACCGAGTCCAGTCACACCGTCACCGACTCCAGTCACATCGCCACCGACTGCAGTCACACCACCACCGACTTAAGTCACACCACCACCGACTCCAGTCACATCGCCACCGACTCCAGTCGGCAGTCACAGCGCCACCGACTCCAGTGGCGGTTTAGTCACTGTTCAGTTTCAGTGGCGGTTCAGTCACTCACTGGTTCAGTTGTCCATGCTGCAGTCGCCGCCTTTAGTTCAGTTGTCACTGGTTCAGTTGTCACTGGTTCAGTTGTCACTGGTTCAGTTGTCACTGGTTCAGTTGTCACTGGTTCAGTTGCCACTGATTAAGTTGTCACTAGTTCAGTTGTCACTGGTTCAGTTGTCACTAGTTCAGTTGTCAATGGTTCAGTTGTACCAGGTTCAGTTGTCACTGGTTCAGTTGTCCTGGTTCAGTTGCCACTGGTTCAGTTGTCACTGGTTCAGTTGTCACTGGTTCAGTTTTCACTGGTTCAGTTGTCACTGGTTCAGTTGTCCCTGGTTCAGTTGTTACTGGTTCAGTTGTCCCTGGTTCAGTTGTCTTGTCACTTGTTCAGTTTTACTGGTTCAGTTGTCACTGGTGCAGTTGTCACTGGTTCAGTTGTCACTAGTTCAGTTGTCACTGGTTTAGTTGTACCTGGTTCAGTTGTCACTGGTTCAGTTGTCCTGGTTCAGGTGTCACTGGTTCAGTTGTCACTGGTTCAGTTGTCCCTGGTTCAGTTGTTACTGGTTCAGTTGTCCCTGGTTCAGTTGTCTTGTCACTTGTTCAGTTTTACTGGTTCAGTTGTCACTGGTTCAGTTGCCACTGGTTAAGTTGTCACTGGTTCAGTTGTCACTGGTTCAGTTGTCACTAGTTCAGTTGTCACTGGTTCAGTTGTACCTGGTTCAGTTGTCACTGGTTCAGTTGTCCTGGTTCAGTTGTCACTGGTTCAGTTGTCACTGGTTCAGTTGTCACTGGTTCAGTTGTCACTGGTTCAGTTGTACCTGGTTCAGTTGTCACTGGTTCAGTTGTTACTGGTTCAGTGATCTTGGTTCAGTTGTCACTGGCTCAGTTGTCACTGGTTCAGTTGTCACTGGTTCAGTTGTCACTGGTTCAGTTGTCACTGGTTCAGTTGTCACTGGTTCAGTTGTCCTGGTTCAGCTGTCACTGGTTCAGTTGTCACTGGTGCAGTTGTCACTGGTTCAGTTGTCACTAGTTCAGTTGTCACTGGTTTAGTTGTACCTGGTTCAGTTGTCACTGGTTCAGTTGTCCTGGTTCAGTTGTCACTGGTTCAGTTGTCACTGGTTCAGTTGTCACTGGTTCAGTTGTCACTGGTTTAGTTGTCACTGGTTCAGTTGTTACTGGTTCAGTTGTCACTAGTTCAGTTGTCACTGGTTCAGTTGTCACTGGTTCAGTTGTCACTGGTTCAGTTGTCACTAGTTCAGTTGTCACTGGTTCAGTTGTCACTGGTTCAGTTGTCACTGGTTCAGTTGTCGCTGGTTCAGTTGTCACTGGTTCAGTTGTCACTGGTTCAGTTGTTACTGGTTCAGTTGTCACTAGTTCAGTTGTCACTGGTTCAGTTGTTACTGGTTCAGTTGTCACTAGTTCAGTTGTCACTGGTTCATTTGTCACTGGTTCAGTTGTCACTGGTTCAGTTGTCACTGGTTTAGTTGTCACTGGTTCAGTTGTCACTGGTTAAGTTGTCACTAGTTCAGTTGTCACTAGTTCAGTTGTCACTAGTTCAGTTGTCACTGGTTCAGTTGTCCTGGTTCAGTTGTCACTGGTTCAGTTGTCACTGGTTCAGTTGTCTTGTCACTGGTTCAGCTGTCACTGGTTCAGTTGTCACTGGTTCAGTTGTCACTGGTTCAGTTGTCACTGGTTCAGTTGTCACTGATTCAATTGTCACTAGTTCAGTTGACCGTGTACCGGTCTCGCCAGGAATAGCCATTTGCGAAGGCAAGTTCACCCGAATATTGATTAAATTAGCTAGGAAAGTCAATAACATGAATATGCCAATTTAATAGTTGAACGAATTTAATAGTTAATAGTTGAAATAGTTTAATAGTTGACGTAAATTTAATTGAACAAGATTATGAAGTGGGAAAAAGGATCAAATTTAATTCGGTACCTGGATAGTGCGCTAAGTGACGCCCGCCCGCCCGTCCCGCCGCTAACCCCAAAAATATAATATTAAAACCGCACATTTAATTTCTGGTACGTGCATTAGGGCGGACCGAAATGTCACAAATATCTGCAACACAACGGGAACCGTGCTTTTCCCATTGTTCCTTGCGAGAGCTTTCCAAAACGGTGCGGCAATCGACATTTTGAATAATATTTCCTTGGCCGAAAATGGATAGAAGTTCGGCTGATTTTAGCCAAATTAGCTATCTTTTAAAATCACTTTTTGCTACTTATTTACGGGTTGCAATTGCCAGTGCAATGTGCTGAATTTGTTGCCTTCTGCGTAGAAAAGCATCGATAACCACATTGGGAAGTGTACTGTGTATTGACATCCAACCCTACGGACAGATTAAGATCGTGCGATATATCATAGGAACTATATACCACCAGGGCCGGGCTGTCCTGTGTCCTATCCTGTGCCCTGTGTCCTGTCCTGCCCTGTGTCCTGTCATGTCCTGTGTCCTGTCCTGCCCTGTGTCCTGTCCTGCCCTGTGCCCTGTCCTGCCCTGTGTCCTGTCCTGCCATGTGCCCTGTCCTGCCCTGTGTCCTGCCCTGCCCTGTGTCCTGTCATGTCCTGTGTCCTGTCCTGTCCTGTGTCCTATCCTGTGCCCTGTGTCCTGTCCTGCCCTGTGTCCTGTCATGTCCTGTGTCCTGTCCTGCCCTGTGTCCTGTCCTGCCATGTGTCCTGTCCTGCCCTGTGTCCTGTCCTGCCCTGTGTCCTGTCCTGCCCTGTGCCCTGTCCTGCCCTGTGTCCTGTCCTGCCCTGTGCCCTGTCCTGCCCTGTGTCCTGTCCTGCCATGTGCCCTGTCCTGCCCTGTGTCCTGTCCTGCCCTGTGTCCTGTCATGTCCTGTGTCCTGTCCTGCCCTGTGTCCTGTCCTGCCCTGTGCCCTGTCCTGCCCTGTGTCCTGTCCTGCCCTGTGTCCTGTCATGTCCTGTGTCCTGTCCTGCCCTGTGCCCTGTCCTGCCCTGTCTCCTGTCCTGCCCTGTGTCCTGTCCTGCCCTGTGTCCTGTCATGTCCTGTGTCCTGTCCTGCCCTGTGCCCTGTCCTGCCCTGTGTCCTGTCCTGCCCTGTGTCCTGTCATGTCCTGTGCACTGACCTATGCAGTATGCACTGACCTGTGTCTGCTCTGTGCGCTGACCTGTGATCTGTCCTGTTCCCTGACCTGTACTGTGCTCTGCACTGGCGGATGCAGGGGGGCGGGGGGCGGCAAGGGCAAAGGCCCCCCCATCCCAAGCTCGACAGGGGCGGCAATAGAAATTAGCCCCCCTCAAAATTCACTGAAACTGGCGATGAAAAATGGGTACTGTCTGAGAAAAAATAACTTCTTGCGAAAGAAAGAAATCTTGTTTTTTCCTCGTTCGTGTTTCCTCTATTTGGTAACATTTTGGAAGCAGTAGGGATAGGGAAAGTGGCGCGTCTGACGCTATTTTGGAGTGATTCACAACTAACGTAAGTTAAATTTACACGCAGCGCGCGTCGCAGCCTTTGGCCTCCTGCTGCCTGCTGGGTGGCAGAGGAGCGCGGGAGTGAATTTCCTTGTATAAGTACCTATGTTGTATGGAATCACTGGCGGATCCAAAGGGCGCGGCATGGGCCAAAGCCCCCCCCCCCCCCATTCCAAGCTGGACAGGGGCGGCAATATAAATTAGCCACACACCCAAAATCTGCTGAAACTGGCGATTAAAATGGGTACTGCCTGCGAAAAAATAACTTCTTGCGAAATAAATATGTATTTTTTGCCTCATTCGTGTCTTCTTTATTTGGTAGCATTTTGGTAGCAGTAGGGATAGGGAAAGTGGCGCGGTGACGCTATTTTGGAGTGATTTACAACCAATGTAAGTTATAATTTTACACGCAGCGACGCAGCCATTGGTCGCATGTTGCCTGCTGGGTGGCAGAGGAGTGCGTGAGTGAATTTCCTTACATAGGTACCTATTTTGTGTGGAATACGTCTACTAGTATTAAGTAGGGTAATTAGATTCAGTTAAAAAATCCCAATGTTCTTCTTTTTGTAGCTGGGGCATTCCACGACACATCGACCAAAACAAAATCTAAAATGACACCGTCATGTCACCGATTATGGTCAAAATTGGTATATGGGGTAACCTGGGACGCTAAAGTGAGATGCGAAAGTTGTACTGCAATATACGCAGTGGTGCACAAGATATTGCCTCGGGCACTTTTATAAGGTCACGGTTCAGGTCAATCTTGTCAGCTCATATGGTGGGGAAATTATGAAGCAATATTATATATCATTAGAATGGCAATGAACTGTTTTATAACATGGTGATGTTGATTGTTTCACTTTCGAAAATTTCCAAATTTAGTATGTTTTCGAAATTTTACAACTTTTTTGGATACCTTTTCTCAAACGTGTTTCGAATTTTTCGCTATGCTTTTCTTACGTGTAGGGACGTTCCAATTAAGTCCAGAAATAAAATTGAGGGATATTGGCCTCCAAATATCTCAAATTCTGTCATTTTATATGCTATTTTATAACACAAAAATGTTATTCGCTAATAACTTTTGACTGAATACAACTAGAATGGTACGGTAAACGTCATTTTGCTCTTCTCATCAAGACGAGTTGAATACTGTGCAGCATGACCTCTTTCTGTCATTTGATGACCTTGACCTTAAATTTACCTTGAATTAAGAAAAGACCTTAAATTTATATTAAATTTACCTTGACCTTAAATTATAATACAAATACCAAAGCCAAATATATTTCCTATTTTTGACTTTAGTATTGTTAAGTGTAAATAAGTGTCGTTCAAACAGAAACATACAATTTATGGTTATTTGTCTTCAAATATGCTAAATTTTGCCATTTCATGTTCTTTTTGTGAAAGATGTTATTCTCCAGTAACTTTTGACTGAATAAAGATCAAAGGTAAAATGGACTCCATTGTGTTATTTTGGTCAAGACGCGTTGAATGAGTTGCAGTATGGCCTCCTAACATTTGGTGACCGCCTAAGGTCAATGTCAAGGTTCAAGGTTAGGTTTCCAATTGTGGCCTATGTGGCGATGTTATATATCTTAAAACTTGTCTTATTGCGAGGAATTCGATTGTGCTTAAATAACGCCTGATCGTCAATGGCAACTTTTGAATAAAGTTTAATTTGAATGTCGAATAGGAACTTCATAACTTCCTTCTCGGTGTAAAGAAAGGTCGAAAATGTCTCAGTTTGCTTTATAATCATCACCGATCGCGCAATTATTTTAATACCAATGAATTCCTATCTTCAAGACAAGTTCAAAGATATATAACATCGCCGTGTAGGTCAAATTTGTAAAGGTGACCTTGTGTCGTGACCTTGATCGTAGGTCAAGGTCATCAAATGTCAGAAAGAGGTCATGCTGCACAGCATTCAGCGCGTCTTGATGATAACAACAAAATGACGTTTCCGTGCCCTTCTAGCTTTATTCAGTCAAAAGTTATTAGCGAATAACATATTTTTATATAAATAGCATGTAAAACGGCAAAATTTGAGGCATTCGGAGGCAAATATCCGTCAATTTTATTTTTGCACTTAATTGACGTGTCCTTACACGTAAGAATAGCACAGCGAAAAAATAGAAACACGTTTGATAGTACGATAGTACACATAATTGAGCTTTGCTGCGTGGTCGTCACAAGTCGGGAAGGGTGTTGTAGTGAGCGTTGCTTAGCAGTTAGCATGGCCAGGAGAAGTCACTCTGTGTTCATACGATAGTAAAAATAAATTTGCATTACTCTATTTATTTGAAAGTCTGTGGATTTGAAAACCAAAACAATGTGATCAACCCTGAACCCAAGTCCGCAAAAGGGAAAAAATGGGGGGTACCTTTTAGGTCAAATGGAGGCCCCTGGGGCTCAGGACCCGGAAGACCCCCCAGTGAAATTAGCCCCCATATTGAGAGGCTGGATCTGCCAGTGGGTGTGCACGTGCGCACATGTAGCGTGACCCAGAGTTTGACTTGCGCGACATTGCCGGTAGTGTGGTCTTAAACCACACACCAAATTTCAGCTTAGTCGGTCTGTAACGGGGTTGTTCAAAATGGTAATTTGGTTTTACCCCCCTGGGGGTGGGGGGGGGGGGGGTTATTTCGCCCCCCTCAGGATCGGCGGCCATTCATGGATTTTGGGCCGCTGTATCGCGCACGTGACCTGCGAGTGACAAGTCTGTGTCACCAACCGTGTGACCTGAGGAGGCGAAAAAAGAAAAAATGATGGCGATGTTATATATCTTAAAACTTGTCTTATTGCGAGGAATTCGATTGTGCTTAAATAACGCCTGATCGTCAATGGCAACTTTTGAATAAAGTTTAATTTGAATGTCGAATAGCAACTTCATAACTTCCTTCTCGGTGTAAAGAAAGGTCAAAAATGTCTCAGTTTGCTTTATAATCATCAACGATCGCGCAATTATTTTAATACCAATTAATTCCTATCTTCAAGACAAGTTCAAAGATTTATAACATCGCTGTGTAAGTCAAATTTGGAAAGGTGACCTTGTACCGTGACCTTGACCATAGGTCAATGTCATCAAATGTCAGAAAAGGTCATGCTGCACAGCATTCAGCGCGTCTTGATGATAACAACAAAATGACGTTTCCGTGCCCTTCTAGCTTTATTCAGTCAAAAGTTATTAGCGAATAACTTATTTCTATATATGGCCTGGGGGCAACCAGGCCATGGCCCCCCAAAATCCTGGAAGGGGGTGGGGGGGGGGGGAGCAACATGTCTTTCCCCCCCAGAAAAAACGTTAACAATTTATCGTAATTTTTTTCTTCCAGCATTCAAAATACAGCTATCCACAGCGAAAAACTAGAAAATGTTGGAAAACACGGCTCTTTCCATCAAATCAGGGCTTAACCCGCGGGGCGCTGGGGGGTAAATTTTATCCCCCCCTTCCCGGATTTCCTCAATAACTTGAAAACATGACAGACATAGAAATGAAACCTTTGGTACCTTATGCTGCATCAATTATACATCTTCTGTCAAAATTTATTGAAATTGGTGGAGTAGTTTGGGAAAAATGACGTTTTAGTGACTGGTCATGCCATGTTTGGTGAACAACTTTAAATGTTTGACAAATCGTACAAAATGGAGTTTTGATGTAAATCGCAAATAAAAAACGGCAAAAGAAAGGAAATAACATTTTCTTCCAAATGGTAATCTCATATGTTTCATTTTTTTTTTTTTAACCCACAAAAATGCAAAAGAAACTTCTTTTTTTAAAAAGAATTTCCACGAAGTTTTTTCTTTACGATTTTAAAAGAACCGGAAGATGTATTAGAGAACCAAGTAAGGACGATACCCATACCAAATTTCAAAGCAATATCTTTATTTTTGATTGACTAATGGCTCCCTAAGTGGAAGCAACTCATGACGTTTTTTATTGCGTTTTTTGGCTTTTACTGACCAGATGCAGACAAATAAATGCTACCACTGCATTTCTGAGAAAAATAAAAAAAAACTGGTCTAGAAACATACCAATTTTATTAATTTTAATCAATTTCAAATTTTGTCCTTGTTGTGACCTGACTTTGACCTGAGGGCCATTATAGGGGTCAGGTTGTGAAAATGGATGCTACTACCGAATTCTACATGTAAAATAACCCATAAAACATGTGTCGCATGGCTTTCGTAGACCTGTGACCTTTTGTGACCTGACCTTGATCTTGACCTTTGCTTACAATTTCACTTTTACTTATGCGGGAGATGCATTATACATCTGAGAGCACGTTGTGAGATAATAGTCGCAATCTAAGGCTTTGGATGGAAAGTATGACCCAAAAACCCAAATACCTCAACTTTGACATTTGACCTGACCGTGACCTGACATGTGACCTTATTTTAAGAATTTCGGGTATGCGTTATATTCTTCTCACTGAGAGCTTTCGGTCGCCGCCTTGGCGCGTCTCACTGCGGTCATTGGTTGGGAAGATACCGAGGGGGGGGGGGGGGGAGGAGGGGTAAATTTACCCTACCCAGCGCGCCGCGCGTTCGGCTGGAAACCCCAGTGCCGCGCGGGTTAAACAAGCTCAACTGGACGATAAAATAGCGGCCAGCAAGCTGCCATTCGGAATTGAGGTTCGAACAAACGTGTTTATTTTTGTTGTACAGGTCACTGCAAAAGTAATGGTAGGTACTAGTGACTATTCAGCAAATCGCTTATATCTTCTAAACCGTTTGGAAGAATCGTTCGAAATTTTGTGTGCTGGTCGCTGGCTTTGTCTACCTAAATATGAATCGCTCTTTTGTATTTTCCAATCACCCAATTTTCTGCAATTTGCGAACAATCTTCAGAGCCATCTATCGTCTAAGTTCGTAACTGAATTCCTACATACGCCTATGATGCCCCAGCCAGCCATGACCGCACGCGGCCAATCAGCGCTCTCGAATCAGCCGCACGACTGGGGTTGGTGGAGGTCGGCTGAATGAATGGGGCTCCTGCGTAAAGGCTAGCGTCAGGCAATTTGGTCACGTGGTTTGAACCGTGCGGGCCGGGTCAGCTGGGTCAATGCCCTCTGGGCATGACGCTCGCAGAGGGCCGAGAAGCCGCGAGTTCGGAGCCGGGCAGGCCGGGCTGGGCAGGCCGGGCCCGTAGGCATGTCTATCTCAGGTGAACGCAATTATCGTCATCGTGTGCGTTATTTTAGCGTGCTTTGCTGACTGACAAAAACGGATTGAATGGAATGTTACGATGAACGGACAAGTAATGTAGGAAGTTGATATATTTGTAAAGAGGCATATACGAAAGAACAAAGCATAGCAATAATAACGGTGGAAGGGGGGGGGGCATCGAAGCTCTTGAAGATGTTTCAAAGAACTGTGGAAGCTACTCCAATATTGGACTATAAACCCAGTACTAGGTGAATCAATTTTATCTGTATAAGCATTAAAAGGACACATTCCGATAAAAGTAACGTAGGTATATTTTTAGACGTTTCCGTAAGGCTTTGTATTTGTGGGGTATCCCCGACCGGCGGGTAGCCCCAGACACCTTAAAATGGAATTACAATTTCTTGAAATTTATTTTTGCCTCGCCTCAAACGTTTATTAGATCCGTTTTTGTAATACTTTTGCACCTATGGCGGATGGACCATCAATACGACTTTCAGCTTATTAACTGCAAATCAATTCGGTTTTGAATATCCTCACAAGTGTATCAAAAGTTATGAGTGTTTGAGAAAATGTCAATGTTTCATAACAAATGTACACCATTTCCTGAAAATCGTTGAGACATGCCAAAACATAAAACTATTAACATGAGTAGCTCATTGTGCAACGAAAAACGGTTTGCTTTTGTCACTCTTTTAAAAAAGAGTGTGCACACCAGAATCTTGCAGCATGGAAAAAACAAACCAACGAGGTAATATCGACCACAATAACAAGGGTTTAGCTAACCAAATCGATGTCATTTCAATCATCGAACAAATTTATTACTCAAACAATAAGCGACAATCATAGACCACGACGATAATACCTTGCAATCATTGCAATCATTGCCGACAGTGCTCACCTTTCTCTGGTTAAAAGGCCAAGTTTCCACAAACCTTAAATCTACTTTATTCTCAACATTACTAACCCTCATTATAATATGCTTGTAGATGTTTTGTTTTCTCATATACGTGTTAGTCTACGTGGTATTTCTTACATGATAAATATATTTGAAGAGGCTCTAACTTGAAATATTTGATTTACCACCGAAAATGTTCGCTGTGGGAATGCCCAACTAGCTGGCCGGTATTATCCGATTCTCCAAATTTCGGATATCATGGTATAGAACCGTCTTCAGCTACACCATCCTAAACAAAATCGTCGATCCACATATCCTGAATACTGCTTTTCACAAATTATTTTTTTTAGTTTTTTCTCTCTATTTCTTTTTTTCTCTCTTTCTCTCTCATTTGGGAAACAAATGAGACATTGGTGATGTCATTATATGGGTGGAACAATAAGCAAGGTGAATGGAATGGCATGTAATGTATGGAAAAGTTAGTTATTAAATTAAATTAATGTAATTAATTATTAATTATTATTAATTAGTAAATGTATTATTTATATTTCATGTATTCTGTACGTTTCAGCACAGAGAGCTGAGGCAGTAATTTTTCCATACTGTCTCAGCCCTCCGTGTTATATAATAATTAAATAGATTTATCTTACTTAAAAGGGAATATTGACCGTTTGATTTAATTTCTGCACTATTTTATGTTGATTATTTTGGAAAATTTAGTTATTTTATTGATTTGTATTATATACAGACAGAGGCAAAACTATTACAAAACTCCGAATCGAATTTGAAAATAAATTAACCACTATGACAATTGTTCTAAAAAAATGAGGGTTGCAAGTTGCAAACCACTAACTAGACCGTCGTTGGGATGCATGAGTCAACTGCTAATTTGGATACCATTGTATTAAATATTTGTTGATTGTGAAGGATATTAGGGAATAATAATAATAGACAGAGTGCAGAAGTATTTTCTA
>JAXIVJ010014682.1:0-33732 GCA_036785665.1 Chirona hameri
ATTTTTCTCAACAGTGCCCGACTACGGCAAGTTCCAGCTAGCTGATGGCGTAAAAGGATATTTCGCCTCACCGGGATTTCCTGGCAATTACACAAACTACGTTTGGAACACTTGGAAATTCTCGGTGAGTCACAACGTACTTCGCACCCAACGAGCACCCAACGAACCTCGCACCCAACTAGAGACAATTTGCATTTTCAGCATCTTGTTCTTCGTCCGTGAATATCAGCTATTTCACAAAGACATATCCTTGAAGAAGAAGAAGGAAAATAATCTCACTGAAAGCTGTTTTTCCGTGTATGTGTACTTGAGAGGTCAACTCACTGAATCAGAGTTGTGGAATGCACTAACATCATCCGGTCTCGTCGCCCAAACAACGTCGAACTATCAACTAGGTGCAGGTGGCGCCACCTGACCCGTCCCTCTCCACAGGCGAGCGACAGTGGCGGCACCTTGCAGCTCAGCTGTGACGTCATCGAGCTGGGAAGCGGTGACTTCCTGATAGTGCGGCCCGAGGGCGACAACCGCCAGACATTCTACAACCACGTGCAGACCATCGAGGTGTCCGCCGTCGGTTCGATGTTGGTGGAATTCCGCTCCAACGGCCAGAACGAGGGCCGCCTGCGGTGCTCGGTGCGGGCCCCCGGGGAAACGAGCGAGTCGGCGAACGGAGAGATGGAAGACCTGACACCTGAGGATAGCAAGGCCATCCTACAGAAGGTGGACCTCAACTACGCCAGCTGTGGGAAGACAAAGTTCAACACGAGGATCGTTGGAGGCGCCGAGGCACCCCCGCACGCCTTCCCGTGGCTGGTGAGAGTCCTAAGCATTGTTGCTTCATATCTCCAGTCCACCACAGGCAGTTGCGTCGCCACAACAATTTGAGTGAGGGGGGAGGGGGGGGGGGGGCAGACAGTGGTTTGGAGGGAGCAGCCAGCGGTTTGGGGGCCAGCCCCATAAGGTCAATGGTAAAATCCTGCGAATCTGGGGGGGGGGGGTGGACTCCGGCTGGAGCGATCCTGGGGGCACGCCCCCCCCCCCCCCCCCCCCGGTGGCGACGCCCCTGACCACAAGCATCCCCGTGACTGGTAAGAGATCGAGGCCTTCCAGTCTTTTGCTCACCATATTTCTAAAAGCGGCCCATGATTAAAGGAAATAGTTCACCTTCAACATGGGGCTTTTAACTGAAATAGCAGTTTTGTAGCCCGTGTTGAGAAATCCTTATCTGCAACTTTTCTTGGCTGAAAAGACTCTCCAGCCGAAGACATTGGACTTTTTGGCGATGGAATGCGGCGCATATATGATATACCGTACCGTCTGAAAGTGCCAGCACTGCCACGGAGCATGCGCAGACCAATAACGCACACCATACAATTAATAATTTACGACCTTCTGTCCTGAATTAGCGCAATGTAGGACCATTTTTGAAAATAAAAAAAGAAACTGTATTAAAAAATTTAATAAAATCGTGTTCTGAAAAAAATTTCCGAAGGTGAACTATTTCCTTTAATGAGCGTTCTTCCTTTTCTCTCATCCATTCTTTTTCAGCGAGGCCGAGGTGCGACCATAGGCGTAGCAACAGGGGGGCGGGGGCGGAGGGCGAGGGGCCATGCTCCCCCCCCACCCCACTTTTCGGCCAAAATGTTTGATATCATTTGCTTAGTAAGAAATATTGTAGGTGGCAAACGGTTCGCAAAGGCGAGAGGAGCCAAAATATGCAACAGAAAAACAAATGATGCATAGGGGGGTTTGGTTTCTCTCAAGCCAAGATCAAAGTTTCACTGCCCCCTTCCTACTTTTCGTGACGTTCATGGGTACGACAAGGAAAAGCCACATTACACTCCAACCAACTTATAACGTCGTACTTAATGAATTTGCAGAAACTACCCAGTGTAAAATGTTTGTTTGTCAGTATATGGTGGTGGGGTGGGGCAGGGGCTCAGTTCAGCTCACCATGGAAAACAATAATTTGCCGTGCTTTCCGCCGCTCTGATTGGTCAATGCATCTGATCGCTCCTTCGGATGCCTCTGACAGTGGCTTGTGTGTTTACCCGTCAGGTGGCGGTGCAGACCAGGAGAAGGAAGAGACAGTTCTGCGGAGGCACCATCATCAACGAACGCTTTATTCTGACAGCGGCGCATTGCGTTGATAGGTAACTAGCTCATATTCAATCATTGTGGCCTGCCAAACAGACAACGGTCAAGGGCGTTGACAAGGGGGGGGGGGGTCAAGGGGCCATGCCCCCCCCCCTCCCTGGAGGCCGGGGGGGGGGTCGTGGCTATTTCTCTGGCAACCGAGCGAGGGCCCCTGGAGCTGAAGGCCCCAGTGTTTTTGATGGTGTCAGGCGCCCGCAAAACGCCTTACGTCGCATAAAAGAACGCCCACGAACCGATAAAAAAATCGTAACACGAATAAATAACAGCACTTGCTTGTCTGTTAAAGGAATGTATATGTAAATACGTAAAGGGGGCCCCAGCCAATGTGGATAGGGCCCCTTTACCAGCTTTTAAAGGGCCCTACCGATCTGCAGAGGGCCCCTGTCGGCATTTAGAGGGCCCCTTCTGGTTGTAGAGGGCCATATGCCGGCTTTTATAGGGCCCTGCCGATCTGGAGAGGGTCCCTGCCGACCTGTAGAGGGTCCTCTTCCAGGCTTTAGAGGCCCTGCTGATCTGCAGTGTCCCAGCCAATCTGTAGAGGGCCCTCTGCTGGCCTTTAGAGGGCCCTGCCGATCTGTAGAGGGCCCTCTGCCCGCCTTTAGAGGGCCCTTCCAGCATGTAGAGGGCCTGCCGATCTGTAGAGTGCCCCCTGTCGGCGTTTAGATGGCCCCTTCCGGTTGTAGAGGGGCCTCTGTCGGCCTTTATAGGGCCCTGCCGATCTGGAGAGGGCTCTCTGCCTGTCTTTAGAGGGCCCTCTCGATCTGTATATCACCCTGTCAATCTGTAGAGGGCCTCTGTCGGCATTTTGAGGGCCCTGCCGACCTGTATATGGCCCTCTTACATCATTTAGGGGCCCTGTCGATCTGCAGAGTGCTCAGCCAATCTATAGAGGGCCCCTGCCGGCTTTTAGAGGGCCCTGCCGATCTGTAGATGTCCCTCTGTCCACCTTTAGAGAGCCATTCCAGCATGTAGAGGGCCTGCCGATCTGCAGAGGGCCCTCTGTCGGCATTTAGATGGCCCCTTCCGGTTGTAGAGGGCCCTCTGCCGGCCGTTATAGGGCCCTGACAATCTGTAGAGGGTTCCTGCCGATCTGGAGAGGGCCCTCTGCCGATATTTAGAGGGCCTTGCCGATCTGTAGATCTCCCTGCCAATCTGTAGAGGGCCTCTTCCGGCATTTAGAGGGCCCTGTCGACCTGTAGAGGCCCTCTTCCAGCCTTGAGGGGCCCTGTCGTTCTGCAGAGTGCCCCAGCCAAAGTATAGAAGGCCCTCTGTCGGCCTTTATTGGGCCCTGCCGGCCTTTAGCGGGTTCTGTCGATCTGTAGATCGCCTTGCCTGCCTGCCTGCCTTTAGAGGGCCTCTACCGGCATTTAGAGGGCCCTGCCGACCTGTAGACGGCCCTCTTCCAGTCTTTAGGGGCCCTGTCGATCTGCAAAGTGCCCCAGCCAATCTGTAGAGTGAGCGTAATGTGCCCTCTGCCGGCCTTTAGAGGGCCCTGCCGATCTGTAGAGGACTATATGCTGGCCTTTAGAGGGTCCTGTGGTGGTAGAGGTGGTCTGCCGGTCGAGAGCTGGTGAGGCTCTCGAAGGAACGGACCAGTGAAAGTTCTCATTGTTTTTCAGTGTATGCTAGTAACGTCTGAGAGGAGTACCAGGCTTTGGTAATGTAGGCTTTGACTTTGACTCGAACTCGGGAGTCGGGCTCCCACTACCAGGAAAGGTCAGAAGCCCAGCGCTCTCCCACTGAGCTACAGGGGCGGACAAATTGCTCGTTTCCGCACTATCGAAGGCCTTTTAATGTTAGTGTCATAATTCCTACCCCAGAATCCAGATCACTGCACAATAATTTAGATGGGGTGGAATTAATGCATTGTCTGCAATAGAAGTTGCTGTGAAGGTAAATAAAGCTTGGATATTCCGATAACTCCTATATATTACGGCTTATCACACATATTACACTATATATATGACTATTCCATTTACGATTTTCATCTACAAGAACTCCTAAGTATTTAATGCCATGTTATGCCTCTTATTAATATATGACTCTATCGTGTTGTAGAAACCCCTCGTATCACAATGCGGTGTATTTTTTCAAGATAATTGCCAAGCAAACTGTATCCAAAGCTTTCTGTAAATCAAAGTGGAGCATGTTATTTCGTTATTTTGTAGATATTTTGTAAACTTCATCGTACATTTGAACAATTAGCATGTACGTACTGTGTTGTTCCCTGAATCCGAATTAAAGAAGATTCAGGATAATATTTGCATTAACCCGCGCCCCGCTGGAGGTGGCAGAATCTCCCCCCCCCCCCCCTCCCGGATTTTCTCAATAACTTGAAAACAATGATAGATATCGACGTCAATCCTTCAGTACCTTATGCTGCATCAATTATACGTCTTATCGCAACATTTCAATGAAAATGGTGGATGACTTTGGGAGATAATGACGTCTTAATCACGTCATGTCATGTAATTTTTGATGGAAAAACAATACATGCTTGAAAAATCATAGAAATTCGAGTTTTGACGAAAATTCCAGGTAGAAAAAGTTGAAAAAAGGAAATGACAAAATATTAAAAATTACTCGGATTTTCTACATTTTTTGTTTTTCACTCCCAAAAATGAAAAAATACACATGTTTTTCGTTGTCGAAATTGTGTTTGTCGTTGTTTTACAACATACAACGCACTGTACTGTTTTAATGATGTGGGCCCCCTTGGCTACGAGGACCCCTCTGATCCCATCCTCCCCCCTAGACGAAATTATCCCTACGCCCCTGACAACAGTATCGATATAATGATGGTATCAGTGAAGTGAAGATATCGTGTAGCACGGTATGGTTTTGGTCTTTCTGTACTACTTTGATAAAACAATTACGAGCAATGAAAGTTACAAGATGACCTAACCAGTGGCGTATTTAGAAATCCGTCAAGGGGAACCAAGCCCTCAAGAGGGTGCCAAACCCCCACATGAGGGCGCCGTCAGCGAAAGGTGTTGTTGAGCGGGGGAGAGGGGTAGATGATACAGATAACAAAGAAGTCAATTAAAAGAAATTATACAATAAATGGGTAACTTAAATTAACTGTTCTTTCCACTTGACGATATTCTCGAAAATTTGTGAACCGAAGAATTCGTGGAATTGACCAGGATTTGTGAGCAAATAAAACAAAATCGAGATTAAAATACACCAAAATCAAAATTATGGCAATAAAGAGCCATTCGTGTCTTTTCCATTCATGAATGGGATAGAGCAAAACTGAGGAATGCTCACGATAAAGCACAACACCTCCAGTGGTGTACCCATGATTCACTCCAGGAGGTGGCAATTTTTGATCAGGGGGGCATAAGTTACCCCCACCAAAAAAAAAAATCACCGGATTTGGCCCACTATATTTTCAGAGGGGCATATTTTCAACATTTTTTCTTTAAAAATAAATAATTCATTTTTCCTCTCGAAATAGAAATTAACTAACTTCCAAAGGGGAACATACGGCCAAGGGGGCACATAGGGACCTTGAGGGGAGGGGCAATTGCCCCGTCCCCCCCCCCCTTGGGTACGCCTATGAACACCTCAGTTAAAGAAGTGGATGGAAAACAGACAATTTTGCACTCGGGCCAGCGGAAATCCACCTACCACATTCCCCGACTTCACAAAATCAACCCTGCCCTTTTCCCCGGTCTGCCGAAGTCTCAGGCACACATGCTTGTCCAAATCAGCCCTGTTTACACCCATGAGGTCTGCCGAAATTCACCCTGCTCCTGTCCTCTCTAACCTCCAAAAAATCACCCAGCAGCACCTGGCCAGAGAGCAGCACCTAGTCTGAGGACGTCACCTCGTATGGTCTGAGGGCGGCCGGTGGCACCTAACCTGCGGGCGGCACCTCATTTGAGGACGGCACATAGGCCACTCCCGTCCGCTCTCTTTAGCCGCCTCTGTAGAAGGAGAGGCGCTGTAGAAGGAGAGGCATTCCAGGCTCCCTACTACGCGGCCGCCAGAGGTCCCCTGTTGCACCTGAGGGCGGTACCTGGCCTGAGGGCGGTACCTGGCCTGAGGGCGGCACCTGGCCTGAGGGCGACACCTGGCCTGAGGGCGGCACCTGGCCCGAGGGCGGAACCTGGCCTGAGGGCGGCACCTGGCCCGAGGGCGGCACCTGGGCTGAGGGTGACATTTAGTCTGAAGGCGGCATCTGGTCTGAGGGCGGCACCTGACCTGAGGGCGGCACCTGACCTGAGGGCGGCACCTGACCTGAGGGCGGTACCTGGGCTCAGGGCGGCACCTGACCTTCCCCCCCCCCTAAATACGCGCCTGGGGCTGTCCCCCGAACCCCTGACTAGCCCCCTCCCCCCCCCCCCCCCCCCCCACACACACTAAAAGTTTTGTGGCGACGCCACTACCTCCAAAGGCACCCTTCGATACACCTTCGAAGGCGCCCTCCCACATACCTCCAAAGACGCCCTCTGTGAGACCAGAGACGCCCCGGCCTCACATTCAGCGAAGGGCGCCTTTGGACGTATGTAGGAAGGGCGTCCTCGGGCCTCGGATAGATGCATCTGAGGGTGGTTTTGGACTATGTGGGAGGGCGCCTTCAGAGGTGTATCGGTGGGCGCATTTGGAGGTATGTGGGAGGACGCCTTCAGAGGTGTATCGGAGGGCGACTTCGGAAATGTATTGGAGGACGCCTCCGAAAGTGTATTCGAGGGCGCCTTTGAAGGTGTGTGGGAAGGCGCCATCAGATATGTATCTGAGGGTGCCTTTGGAGCCTGTAGGTAAGTGTGAGGGCGCCTTTAAAGCTCACAGGTGCATCAGTGGGCGCCTTTGGTGGTATGTAGGAGGGCGCCTTCAGATATGTATCAGAGGGCACCTTTGTAGGTATATGGGAGGGCGCCTTTGGAGCTATGTGGGAGGGCGCCTTCAGATGTGTATCGGAGGGCGCCTCTGGAAGTATTTGGGAGAGCGCTTTGAAGGTATGTGGGAGGGCGCCTTTGGAAGTATGTGGGAGGGCACCTTTAGAGGTGTATCGGAGGGCGCCTTTAGAGGTGTATCGAAGCTCGCCTTACATTCAGTGGAACGCGCCTCATATTCAGCCGGAGCGCGCCTCACATTCAGCGAAGGGCGCCGAAGGCGCCCTTCGCTGAATGTGAGACGCATTTCATGAACCAAAGACGCCTTCGGCGCCTTCGGTACATGAGGGGCCTTCGGTGCGTGAGGGCGCCTTCGGCGCCCAAGGGGGGGGGGGACCATGGTGCAGTGACACCCCTTAATACGCCCCTGGACCTAACCAAAGAGCCCAAAGTACCTTTACTTCACAGTGACTGATTACTAATAATAGCCTAATATCGTGGTGGTTTCACTTTACTGGGTGAGTGCTGCTCCCTGTACCGAACGGATGCCTTCAAAGAAACAGCTGTCCAGCTCACTTACATCCTTAATCAACAACCTTGTAAAAAGTTTCAGCACATCTTCAGACGGAAAATGTTATTTTTCCAGACGCAAACCTCGCGGACTGTCGATCGCGGTGGCGAAACACAAACGCAAGAACGATGGGGCTGAGAGGATATTTGACGTGAAGAATATCACCATGCACGCCCAGTACAGCCGACAGACGCAAGACAGAGACATCGCCATGATTGAGTGAGTGCTCAGACAGGTAGTGCTTAACAATCTTATGCTTCAATATGGTTTAATACCACCATTTGGTCTTCATCTGCCGGCATCCTGTTTTCTCAATTAGGCTGAGGCATATACATCAAATGCTTCTCGACAAGCCCTTTGTGCTATGCTGTGTAGCTAATTGACAGTTAAACTAAAATATTTTATCTCGCTGTGACATTTTTGGCCGTGTGATTCGAACATGAGCGCCTTGCTTTTCCCTCAGTGTCAATCTATAACTGCTTTCAAGAATCTCAACAACCTCTGAACTCCTTGATTTTCTAGTTCTAAAACCTGTAACTCCATTTGCATTCCCAAATCAGCCATCTTTCCCAACCACTGCAATGACTCGCGGCTTTTTGCGTGTCATGCTCACAGACTGAAGCAGTCTCTGCGCTCCATGATTGCCGACGAGAAGGGCTGGGTGCGGCCCATCTGTCTTCCAAAGAAGACGTGTCGCTCAGGCAAGAACTGCTACGCCTCGCGCTCTGCTGTGCTCACCGGCTGGGGTCTGCTTGACCCAACATTCTTCGAGGGCCCCGACACCGTCCAGTACGTGAACGTGCCGATCCTGACCAACGCCAAGTGCCAGCAGGACTACGCCAAGGATCGGATCGGCATCACACCTCGGATGGTGTGCGCCGGACTGCCAGACGGCGGCAAGGACAGCTGCCAGGTGAGAAGAAACTGCACAGCCGGCCAGCGCAAATTCAAAGGTTTAGCTTATGGAAGTAAAGCAAATATATTTGTTTCGTATTTTATTTTTACAATTTCGAAAATATGATTTCAAGGAATCTGGGTGCGTGCATGTATATTAAAAAACTCCAGTGATATTCGCATGACCTGGAACGACGATAGGGAACTTCTATGACGCTCACACGTCACTCTTGGGGCCAGCAATTACATACAAATATGTCAATGTAACTTGCATGGTCTGGAATGGCAACTTCCAGACACTGAAGCGCGAATGATGTGGCGCACCTGACGTTGACGCGTGACTGATGTGGCGCACCTGACGTTGACGCGTGACTGATGTGGCGCACCTGACGTTGACGCGTGACTGATGTGGCGCACCTGACGTTGACGCGTGACTGATGTAGCGCACCTGACGTTGACGCGTGGATGATGTGGCGCACCTGACGTTGACGCGTGGATGATGTGGCGCACCTGACGTTGACGCGTGACTGATGTGGCGCACCTGACGTTGACGCGTGACTGATGTGGCGCACCTGACGTTGACGCGTGGATGATGTGGCGCACCTGACGTTGACGCGTGGATGATGTGGCGCACCTGACGTTGACGCGTGACTGATGTGGCGCAGGGCGACAGTGGCGGTCCTATGGCGGTCGTGAGCTCTGATGACATCTACACTCTGGCGGGAGTGGTCAGTTTCGGCAAGGGCTGCGCGCTGGCAGGCTACCCGGGAGTGTACACACGAGTTTCTGGTGAGTTTGCCTGGACCCACGACCTCCCGATCAACTCTAGTCCTGGACTGGGTTTGCCTGGAATTTACACATCTTTTTTGCGTTGAGCGATGTACAAGGAGGGATCCAGAATGGCTATTAGAGCCACTTCCTCTCTCTACCTAAGAACGACTGAAAATTGGCCGAAAATTATATCGCCCCTTTTCCGGAATGAAAATATATAAAAAATCAAGAAAAGTTACGGTTAATAAAATCTTATCTGACGAAGAAAACCGTAAACGTTACGTAAAGGCGAAATCCGGTGAAGGTTTGGGATTTTGTTAAGTTTCCGAGCATTTGACAACCCCTAAACCAACGTTTTTTGGCCGTTACGGATCCAACAGTTTGTGTGTCCTGCAATTGCACCTTTGCATGATTCGCCATGTTTACAGGATGCATAAACATAATTATAGCTGTGTTAAAGGAAATCAGTCACTTTCATGATGTGATTTTTAACTGAAGCAGTTTTGAAGACCATGTAGAAAAAAATAACTCAATGCATACTCAAATTGGCTGTAAAGACTCTCCTGCGGAATGCATTTGATGTTTTGTCCCGTCGAAAAGCTTTAAAAAGGCGCTGTGTCGAAAAGCTTCATATGGAAGCATCTGGTAAAACCAGCGTTACTGGACCAGAGAGCGAACCCTTCACCGCTGACAATATTATGATAGTAGTGCAAGCAATGATGAGATAACCCAGTACATTTGTACATACTCATTTTATAAATATTTATTCTAACATAATTTTCGAGCTTTTACAGTTCACTTCTTGTCTTCTTTCGAAGCACACAATGTCATAACATGCGCCACTTTCTAAATTTGCGCCACTTTCGCAATCTATTCTGGGTATGCGAGTCTATATTTTCGAAATACCTATATTATTTTCGAAATATTGTTCTTGGTAGGTACCTATATCTTGATAATTTAGCCAAACCAATGCCATATTCAACATTGGCAGGCACGAATATCGCTTATTATTGTCACTTGCACGTGTCGTTCACTAGTCGATTACCGCCATTTAGGAGGGCGGATCAAAATCTATATCGCCCTCAAAATAAGAACTGTCGGACGAATAATGCCATTATTTGACCGACATGTCATTATTGGCCCGGTTTGTATTCACACTTCGATCACTTTTTGCAGCTACACAAACTTTGAAGCACAAACTTTGAAGCACAGACTTTGAAGCACCTTTGTCTAGTTATTTCACGGTCCATAGTTACTCTAAATTAACGTTTTCCATATACAATGAAAGTAAACCTATTACTTTAGAAGGTAGATCTATAATGATGCATCGGCTTGAATTTCCGAAAATCACATTATCTAGAGAGATAAAAATATAAATTGCGAGCAGCTGATACGCGCGGTATTAAATCCGACAACCTGCGGCCTAGAACAATCGGCTATAAGGACACATACAATATGACCTAGATAAGTGACAATAATACAAATAACGTGATATTTGTCGGTCGAATAGGTTTTGAAAGGCCCTTCACCATTATCAGAAGCCCTTCATGATATTTAGCTTCTTTCGCTGCGCTCGGGCCGCTCAACATCATGTCGGGCTTCTGATAATGGTGTCGACCCGTTCAAAACCCATATCGCCCTCCAAAGTAACGTTATTGTACTATCAGCACATTCGCGGCGATTTGGCAAAGCGGCCGGTTTCCTTTTGAACTGAAGCTGTCTGTTTGCTTGGCACTGAAGCTGTCTGTCTGCTTGGCACTGAAGCTGTCTGTCTGCTTGGCACTGAAGCTGTCTGTCTGCTTGGCACTGATAGGTGCCGTGCTCTGACTGCCACTGATCTGGTTGTTTTTCGTTTGCGCAGAGTACTCCGACTGGATTCGGAATCACAGTCGGCTTTAAATTCCGACACGTCTATCACCTCTGACGGCATAACAAAGAAGATTTGGCTGGATGCGAGAGCTCCACAAGGACGAGCCAATTATGATGCCAACTGCTCACTCATCAGACATCGTTTTGTGCGAGCTGATGGCGGCGATGGTGCGTGTTGACAGTCAGCATTTGTTGCTGTGCTTTATGTTGAGTGGTGGCTTGTTTTGGGACCACTTCATTACAGCGGCCCGCACACTGGGCCATTCGGCGCGCGATATACTGTGCCATTCCACGGTTCCGCGGTGTTCAGCACAGAAAAAGCTCGTCCGCACCAGCTTTTTTCCGCGATATCGCGCGCCGAATGGCCCAGTGTGCGGCCGCCTTGAGAGATCTTTTGTGTTTGGATGTTATGTTATTAGGCATTCAGTTTGTAATAACTAACGTGGGTTGTTTGAGTAGTTGCATGTGATTAATTGGCATGTATTGGATATATTAACATGTGAAACGCATCAACGGATTGAGATACTGTCGTGAATGTGCAGCTCGCATACATGTTTTATTTGTGTATGTGCATTTTATAGTTCGGTATGCCTTGTTATTGTTGTCTGGTGACAGTTGAACGCCGCAAGATTGCAACGTTTCTCTGCTACATCAAACATTTCGATCGCAGGTCATCTTTGTTCGAAACTGTTCTACCTTTGGGTGAATGGGTGAATCATTTTGAAGTAATACATTTTGGGTGAATAAACACATATTCCAATGCTTTTTTGTTCACTCCGTACCAGGTTAACTATCATAGTTTGCCAAAACTAATGGAGCGAGGCGCGAGCAAAGCTTTACTAAAATGCAATGAATGGGAAACCAAACACTGACGTCCCTGACACAACTCGAAATCCTTTTCATAATCTTAAATAATTACCGAGCGGGAGCAAAACGCCCTTGAGGTTTCTCGTCAACTTGCTAGGCAAATTTACATTTGACCCGGCCCGAACCGGCCCGAACCGGCCGTACAGACGTTTTTCGGAAACTAATAACTTTGCAACCACTGCTCCGATTGAGATCGGGTTTTCACCATTGGATAGGGCCATCAAATCAATTTTGATTTTGGCATAGTGCGTTCTGATAGGGGTGGTACCATAGCGCATGGCACATGCAAACTTCGAAATGAACAAAAATAATTATTGATTACAAATGGCTTGATTTATCTAAGCATTAATTTATACGATGAAGCATGCAGCGCTGAGGACGTACTCCCTTTGGCGGATTCGAGAAAGGAGATAATTAACAATTTAACACGCGTCATGGAGGGCCTCTGATAATAGCACGCCCTGGAGGGGGAGGGCGGATTTCGCCCCCTCTCCCTATTATCTCAACAACCACGCAACGTAGCGACAAGCGGAAAACGACGTTAGATAGCTCAAGACAAGCTCTTTCGAAAGTGTATCTGTCCTTTTTTATCAGGTCAATATTAAGGTAATCAGAGGTCATCAAGGGTCAGATTTTCAAGTTTTAAGACTTCGCTCCATAAATCCCCAATTATCACAGGAACTATGATAGCTAAGAACAAACGGAAAAAAGCAATGGAAAGCTCTTGCAAAATCCAATCGCCAAAGTTTCCTCAGATTTAAGATCAGGTCAAAAGTTTAAGCTACAGACTCCAGAGGTCATCAAATGTAAAAAAGTTTTTTCATTTTTTTTTCTCTCGCAAATAAGCTTTTACCTAATATACATACAGCAATGCGTTTGACGCCATCGTGTTTATTTCGTCAAGGTACTTCTAATCATATTACTTTTGACCAGATTAGGTCAACTGATAAATTTGACCTCAGGTCAAGGTCAAGTGGTGACCAAGGTAGGTCATGTTGCATATTGGGAGATGTGTCTCGACGAGACAAACACATCGGTACCATTTTAACCTCTCTATCTTTATTATGTCAATAGTTATTGACAAAACAGTGTTGGCAGTCACTAAATTGACCTGACCTTAGGTCACCAATATACAAAAATCCGAGATATTCAAATTGTCAGTATCTACGACTTTATAAAATACTGCAAATTTGAAACCGATCGGCCTAAAACTGTGGCTGTGGAACTATTCCAAACGTTTTGGAGGTGGGGTCATCACGTGACCTGGTCTGGTGACCTGACCTGAGATGACCCGAAGTCAAGAATTTCACATAATGTGGGTAGTTAGTTGCCAAACATGTACGCAAGAAACGGTGGCGCGCAGCGCCGCCGTTTTTGTGCTATTCTCGAAAAACCGGCGGGGAGGGGCGGGAGGGGGGGGGGGGTGGATTTGGCTCCCCCTCCAGGGCGCGAGTTAACCCGGCCGTCACTGGGGTATATTCTGTGACACGACTCACTGGGAGGGGGGATTTTTAGCCCCACTGGTATCTTCAGAACCAATGATCGCAGCGGGACGCGTAAGGTGACATTCGAAAGCGCTCAATGAGATCAACCTAACGCACACTTAAAAATTCAAATTAAGGTCACATGTCAGGTCACGGTCAAGTCAAACGTCAAAATCGAGGTATTTAAGTTTATGGACAATACTTGCCACCCATGGCCTTCGATTGCGCCTATGATCACCCAAAGTGCTGTCAAAGGTATGATACATATCCCACTTGAGCTAAAGTGAGATTAATGGAAAAGATCAAGGTCAAGGTCAGGTAACATAAGGTCACTACACACATAATATCTACGAAAGTCATGCAGCACATGTTTTATGGATGTTTTTACGCGTAGAATTCGATGGTGATAGTCATTTTACCACTTGACTTCATTTACCAGAAGTTAGTGTCAAGTTCAGGTCAAGTTCAGGTCTCTGAAGGTCAAAATTTGAAATTGATAAATCTAAATGAAAAAGCATGTTTATATATCAGTTTTGTCTAAAAAATACAGGCCTGGCATTTATTTGTCTGTATCTGGCCACTAAAAGTCAAAAAACGTATTAAAAAAATATGACGTCATGATTTACCCATACTTTATATGCCATGTCAGTCAAAAAAGATGATATCGTTTTGAAATGTTGTATGGTAGTTGCCCATATGTCGTTATATGACATATATTCCGTTTTTTTCTTCTTCATATCTCTGAAAAATTTGATTTTGTGGGCATTTAAAAAAAAACGTTGTTTCCTCGAAATTTGTGGGGTCAATAACCAAAATTTGCGAAATTTCCAGATTGCTGGTTTGTAGCCTTTGCAATTTTCTACCTTTTGACGTTTTTCGATTGCATTTTGCTTCAAATGTGGCACTTGTATGGCTTGGAAAAGTTTAGCTGATTTTGGTGTCAAAATCGTGTTTAGTGACGTCACTAAATTCACTATATTTCGCAGAATGTCTGACGAAATTGCTTCATGTTTGCACAACAGGTGTAAAAATGATGCCTGGAGAGGTTCTGAAAGTTTGGCGTCGATATCTGCATTATTTGTTGAGATATTCCCAATATTCCTAAGGGGGGCTAAAAAAAACCCTGTGACTCACGGGTTAACACCCTCGCCAGTGCAGGGGGTGGATGCTACCCCCTCCCTCGGTTTTTCGGAAATAACGTGCGTAAATATCAACCGATTGCGATGAAATCTTCAGTACCCTACTTGTGAACAATTTGACACATATTTGAGGAAAAAATGAAGTTGTAGGTCACATGACCCGTGACCTTTGACCTGTTTTACAAGGTCATGTAAGGCGCTGCTGACGTTCTGTAGTATTGATGCTAGTAACTTGAGCAGTTGCATAGTGTTTGTTGTGCAGGAGCATATGCACAGGTGTTTCCAGGTGATAGTTGTAGTTTCTATTGAGATTGTAACTTCGATTGACCTTTTTAGAGGTCAACCGAGGTCACTGACCTCCGATGACCTCATATTACTTTTTTGGCTTCTGGCAGTGTCTAGGACATTTTGTGTCGCTGATTTCAAATATGGGATCCATTTTACACAATTATGTGCTCCACTGGGGCCATGCGCCCCCACAGGTTAACCGAAGTCACTGACCTCAAATGACCTGACATGACCTGACATGACCTTTTTGGAATTTGGCAGTTTCTAGGACATTTTGTGACGCTGATTTCAAATTTGGCACCCAAATTTGGAATGCCCCATTCCACGATAGATCGACCAAGGTCCATCTCTTCGACCATCGACCATCGACTATCTTTTCGCGGAACCAGATCACGTCCCCCGCAACTCCCAAATGCAGTGCAAGTGGCGATATTCTACTGCAAATGCCCTTAAAATGTTGTATTGGCAAACAAACTGAAGTATTGAAGAAGAAAAAAATAGAAATATTACATTTTTGTCATATCACGGGATAAATATTGAACCTTTAATATGAACACAAAAAAAAACATTTTTGACGGGGAAGGGGTATAGGCAAAAACAATTAAAAAAAATGTGACTCATCCAAAAATCCAAATTCAAAATTTTGAAAATCGAAGATAGTCATAGTGCTGCCCAGTTCATTGCAGTCATGGCAATATGCCTATATGATGCATTATGTTCCGTGGTTTCGGAGCTATAGGCCTCCAAAGACTACCCTGCAGCGTGACCTTGCACAGATTACAGAGGCTTTATCTCGAGAACCGTTGACCTTAACCCTGCAGTCACTGGGGGTATATTCTGTAACACGACTCACTGGGGGGGGGGGGAGTTAGACCCCCAATGGTATCTTCCGAACCAATGATCGCAGCGGGACGCACAAGGCGGCATGCGAAAGCACTCAATGAGATAAACCTAACACACACTTACAAATTTCGAATTAAGGTCACATGTCAGGTCACGGTCAAGTCAAACTTCAAAATCGAGGTATTTGAGTTTATGTACAATACTTGCCATTCATGGCCTTCTATTGCGCCTATAATCACCCAAAGTGTTGTCAAGGGTATGATACATATCCCACATGAGCTAAAGTGAGATTGTTGGAAAAGATCAAGGTCAAGGTCAGGTCACAAAAGGTCACTACACATCAAATATCTACGGAAGTCATGCAGCACATGTTTTATGGATGTTTTTACGCGTAGAATTCGATAGTGATAGTCATTCTACCACCTGACTTCATATACGCGAAGTTAGTGTCAATTTCAGGTCAAGTTCAGGTCACGGAAAGTCAAAATTTGAAATTTGACTTTCAGAATTTGAAATTCAAAATTTTAATCGAAATGACAAAAGCATGTTTCTATATCAGTTTTATCTAAACAATACATTGCTAACATTTATTTGTCTGCATTTGGTCAATAAAAGCCCAAAAACGCAATTTCAAAATATGACGTCATAATTTACCCATACTTTATATGCCATGTCAGTCAAAAAAGATATCATTTTGAAATTTGGTATGTTAGTTGCTCATATGTAGCTATCTGACATATATTCCGTTTTTTTTAATATCTTTGAAAAATTTGATTTTGTGTTTTTTTTTACATTTTTGGGGTCAAAAACCAAAATTTGCGAAATTTCGAAACAGCTGGTTTGTAGCCCTTGAAATTGTCTACCTTTAAGCGCTTTTTATTGTATTTTGCTTCACATGCGGCATTTTTACAGCTTGGCAAAGTTTAGCTGATTTTGGTGTCAAAATCGTGTTTAGTGACATCACTAAATTCACTATATCTAAAAAAAAATCTGACAAAATTTCTTTATTTTTACTCAAAATGTGTAAAAGTGATGCCCGGAAAGGTACTGCAAGTTTAGCGTCGATATCTGCATAGGTTGTTGAGATATTCCTAATAATCCTAAGGAGGGGGTAAAAAAGCCCCCCCCCCCAGTGACTCGCGGGTTAAGGGTCTAGCGATGCCACCATCGACTTCAGAGCACAAGAGAACCCTACAGACAAAATTTCTTACAAATACAAAATGTGGTGGTGTGAGCTTGGATTTTGTTTTGGTCGATCTGCTGTGCAATGCCCCACCTATTTATCATAATTATATGCTCATTCGCGATTCTAGCTCGATTACATTCAATTTATACGCATTTACAATTTGGTTGCATTTTGGCAGAGGTCACCTAATGACCTAGGACCTTAAAATCGGGTATCAATGACTTCCTCTCGTGACAAGCAACACGCTCGTTTTTAATCGAAGCTCAATCCCAATTAGGGCTAGAGTGTGCTCCCTTACCGTTTCATATTTCACACCTATTTTAGCTTTACCAGAGCGCGGCCGCTCGGTCATCGCTCAAAAAGGCGTTTTAATGGTAATAATATACCAGTAAAACGCCTTTTTGGGCGATGACCGAGCGACCGCGCTCTGGTAAAGCTAAAACAGGCGTGAAATATGAAACGGTAAGGGAGCACACGTGGTAGTAACACAGTCATTTTAGTCCTCCAGAAATATTGTCAGGCCTCAATCCATGCCAACATAAAAATTAAGTTGTATTAAATTAAGTAAGACTTTAGGGTCATACTTTGTTCGTTACTTTTACTCAGGTATAACAGTTAGTTTTATATTTTTCGAAGTTTTCAAGAGTATTAAGGTGTAAAAACAAATATTTCAGCGCTCATTGTGGCGCCTTCCTCAGTGAGTGATTGGTGCAAGGTACATTTTTTTATAGGTCAACAGAATAATGAGCAATTTCACGCGATGAATACAATGGTTAGGACTTTCATTAAGAAATAAACTAATCTTGCCTAAATTGATTACAAAAACACAAGACCAACATTCACCCGCCAAAATAAAAGCATAACACACACGCACACACACAAAAAAGCAATACTACGCAACATAAACACACGATGATACGCAACCGAATATCTAGATTACACATGATTAGACTTATATCGAGTTTTAGCAACCGCATATAACTAGCGACCATTTTTCCAGAGTATGTCCCATATGGGGCTCAAATGAACATTTCCAACGTCGAGGTTGATCGAAGGGCGCGATTGTCGAATCTCTATAGCCTCCCGGAACTTCCTTCTCTTCCAGTGACCTTCCAGAGCCAGAGTTTTTGCACTGAGCGGGTCCATACTTCCACTACATGTTTCAAAATGCCTAGCTGTGGCTGAAGCACACGTGGTAAATAATCAATGGTATTAAATTGTTCATAATCTCTTCTCTCAAATCCGCCAAAAGGGAGTACGTCCTGAGCGCTGCATGCTTCATCGTATAAATTAATGCTTAGAATAATACAGCCATTTTTGATCAAGAATCATTTTTGCAAGTTTTTTTGCATGTCGACGTTCGCGTGTGCCAACTGCCACGCGCTGTGGTACCGCCTAAATCAGAACGCACCATACCAAAAACAAAATTGATTTGATGGACCTATCCAATGGTGAAAACCCAATATCAATCAGAGGAGTGGTTGCAAAGTTATTAGCTTTCGAAAAGCGTCTCTATGGCCGGGTCGGGCCGGGTCAAATGTAAATTTGTCTAGTAAGTTGACGAGAAACCTCACGGACGCTTCGCGCCCGCTCGGTAATAACAAAATAAATAAATAATTAAGCGTAAATATATAAATAAAATAAAATAATATTCTAGACATTCAACGTATCGTATCTCGTCGTGAATCTGTTTTGAAAAGGAGAACATCGAACTGCCTCACCATGTTATGGAGATGAGTTGACGCCTCAATCAGTGCTCACTCAACCCAGTCACCAGTTGCTGGCATCTCATCGGTACCCATCAATCTGTTTAGTGGCTTCAGAGGCGACCACCGCGCCATCTGTACTCAGAGCTCCCTACTGCAGCGCCACGCCTTACTCCGTCCGGACGTGCTAAGATAATGATAACGCCAAGATAATGCCAAGATAATGCCAAGATAATGCCAAGATAACGCCAAGCTAATGCCAAGATATTTTAGTTAGGCGGTTGATTCGGTTCAGGGAAAATGGTATCATGGAGCATTTCAAAAGCAATATTTAATCTTAATGTTTCATTCTACCTGGTGCAGAGTTCAAATAAGGGAACAGTATGGATTATCAAATTAATAATGAGACCAAATCCTGAAATTGAATGGAGGCAGTAGAATGTAAGGGAAGTCTCCCTATGCTGCAGTTATCGAACGGAATGGAACCCGAGAGGTTGATAAGGGCATCTAAATGGGGGGGGGGGGGGAGGATATACATTTAGAGTTTGGAGCGACTCTCAGTGTGCCCTTATCTTTATACGGTCATGTTTTAGTTTAGTTTACCAGTGTCTGTTACCAAGGGGCCATGAATGATGTGGAAAAGAATAAGAGAAAATGGTAAAGGTGTCAACTTTTTTCCATGCACAGCCTGAAAGATGGGAGTATATTGCCCTATGCTTCTTACTGATCTTACTGAATTTATATTTGATTTCATTGGTAACATTCATTCTTCAGCCATTTTAAACTGCGATAATGTAGGCAAACGCCCAAACTCTGATCATGACATGATACATCAACATACCGAACTTTCAATGTTATTGGTGGTGTAGACGACACATGGAGAAGGTAAAAGTTGAATCCTCGGACATTTCCTAACCTCAGACTTCATGCTATCAGAATGCAGATAATACCAATGCATGGTACTTTAGTGTGTCAGTATTGATAACCTTCTGATAGGATGAAATCCAATGTTCTTATCCGAGCTTTGGGTTAGAGCGGATCATATGACCAATGCAGTTGGTACTGGGTACAACCATAAACCCCAACTGTCATTATCATTTGTTAGTGACACTCATAGAATTGCCAGACTGACCTTGGTGGCATAGTGGGTAAGAAATATATATTTATAGCACTAATTACTGCAGTATTGACTGACAGAGTGCACTAAAATTGTATTAACGACTGTGGCCTTGGTTTCAATGCATTGCTCTAAAACTATATTCACGACTGTGGCCTCGGTTTAAATGCATTGCTCTAAAATTATATTCACGACTGTGACCTCGGTTTCAATGCATTTCAATGCATTTTGGTGCTCAAATTTTCAACCATAGTGCCAGGGGCCAGTATCAGTTGATGGCATAGTGGGAGATAAATATAAATTTAGAACACTCTAAAATTAGATCCATGACTGTGGCCTTGGTTTCAATGCTCCAATTATAGAACAGCAGGTAGCGTGTATTTTTTTCAAGTCTGGCTTATGGGTTGTAAGCCACCTGGGTGTGTTTTGGCTCCCAAGACACCGCCAGGTACTGAATACCCCGTGCAACGCCGGGTACCCCAGATAGTTATATATATTATCGAAGTACATGCTGCGCTTGAAACGCACTCCCGTTTGACGGATCACAGGTTGATAAATGCAATTTTCCAACGATTCAGTGTAACCCCAAATAAGTTAACGGCACCACCGACGCCAACGGCGTCGCCTCTTCGCGCAGCGAAGCAAGCGGGGACCGCTTGTCTAATTCACTAATTTGCTAGCCGTACGTCTGTCTGTCTGTGTCTGTCTGTCTGTCTGTCTGTGTCTGTGTATATGTCTGTGTATCTGTCTGTGTATCTGTATGTGTATTTGTCTGTGTATCTGTCTGTGTATTTGTCTGTGTATCTGTCTGTGTATCTGTCTGTGTATCTGTCTGTGTATCTGTCTGTGTATTTGTCTGTGTATCTGTCTGTGTATCTGTCTGTGTATTTGTCTGTGTATCTGTCTGTGTATCTGTCTGTGTATCTGTCTGTGTATCTGTCTGTGTATCTGTCTGTGTATCTGTATGTGTATCTGTCTGTGTATCTGTCTGTGTATCTGTCTGTCTATCTGTCTGTGTATCTGTCTGTGTATTTGTCTGTGTATCTGTCTGTGTATTTGTCTGTGTATCTGTCTGTGTATCTGTCTGTGTATCTGTCTGTGTATTTGTCTGTGTATCTGTCTGTGTATCTGTATGTGTATCTGTCTGTGTATCTGTCTGTGTATCTGTCTGTGTATCTGTATGTGTATCTGTCTGTGTACCTGTCTGTGTCTCTGTCTGTGTATCTGTCTGTGTATCTGTCTGTGTATATGTCTGTGTATCTGTCTGTCTATCTGTCTGTGTATCTGTCTGTGTCTCTGTCTGTGTATCTGTCTGTGTATCTGTCTGTGTATCTGTATGTGTATCTGTCTGTGTATCTGTCTGTGTATATGTCTGTGTATCTGTCTGTGTATCTGTCTGTGTATCTGTATGTGTATCTGTCGTTGTATCTGTCTGTGTATCTGTCTCATGTCTGTGTATCTGTCTGTGTATCTGTCTCATGTATGTGTATCTGTCCGTGTATCTGTCTGTGCATCTGTCCGTGTATCTGTCTGTGTATCTGTCTGTGTATCTGTCTGTGTATCTGTCTGTGTATCTGTCTGTGTATCTGTCTGTGTATCTGTCTGTGTATCTGTCTGTGTATCTGTCTGTGTATCTGTCTGTGTATCTGTCCGCGTATATGTCTGTGTATCTGTCTGTGTATCAGTCTATGTATCTGTCTGTGTATCTGTATGTGTATTTGTCTGTGTATCTGTCTGTGTATCTGTCTGTGTATCTGTCTGTGTATCTGTCTGTGAATCTGTCTGTGGATCTGTCTGTGTATTTGTCGGTGTATGTGTCCTCATTTCTTTAGCCACACGCACAGCACAGACGGCAGCACCGATGACTGTGAAATTTGCGCACACGACAGCTTCAAGCTTTGTGACGATCCACGGCAAAACATCAAGTCGCTCCGATGCCGGTGTCGGTCACAGCACGCGCCAGAAGGGGCATGTTTTCCTTCTCTCGCAATGATAAATCCAATCCAAATAGCCGGAGCTTGAAAAAGCTTTTAGCATTAGCTCAATGCTATTGGTTCTAGGGACCTCAGCTGAGCGTGGCCGCTAAATAAATACACCGCTGTAATACCTGTTTTGGTCGGCGTATTCGAGTCGGCAAAGCTTGCCACCAAATATCATATAATGATATATATTCTCTTGAAGAACATGCTGCGCTTGAAACGCACTCCCGTTTGACGGATCGCAGGTTGATGCAGGCAATTTTCCAACGATTCAGTGTAACCCCAAATAAGTTAACGGCACCACCGACGCCAACGGCGTCGCCTCTTCGCGCAGAGAAGCAAGCGGGGACCGCTTGTCTTCTAAATCACTAATTTCCTAGCCGTACGTCTGTCTGTCGGCTGCCTGTCGTCTGTCTATGTATCTGTCTGTCTGTGAATGTGCCCTCATTTCTTTAGCCACACGCACAGCACAAACGGCAGCACCGATGACGGTGAAATTTGCACACACTACAGCTTCAAGCTTTGTGACATCCACGGCAAAACATCAAGTCGCTCCGATGCCGGTGTCGGTCACAGCACGCGCCAGAAGGGGCATGTTTTCCTTCTCTCGCAATGATAAATCCAATCCAAATAGCTGGCGCTTGAAAGATCTTTTAGCATTAGGTCGATGCTATTGGTTCTAGGGACCTCAGCTGAGCGATGCCGTTAAATAAATAAAACGCTGTAATGCCTGTTTTGGTCGGCGTAATTCGGGTCGGCAAAGCTAGCCGTACGTGTGCCTGCCTGCCTGCCTGCCTGCCTGCCTGCCTGACTGCCTGCCTGCCTCCGATGCCGGTGTCGGTCACAGCACGTGCCTGAAAGGGGAATGTTTTTAGTCATTGGTTTAACATGCAGAAAACCAGAACGAAATGTGTGTGTAGAATACGAAAAAAACGCGAAACACGGATGCCATCCCAGGTCGATATCTCGGTAGTTTACAGTCCGATCGGCACGGGATAAACACAGGCGTGTAGGGATTAACGGGATGGCGTATGCAATGTGAGTTGGCGAGCAGTGCGTGGCACGTGCAAAGTAAATAGCGAAATAATTTAAATTTCACGGTTTCACAGCGTTTTTCACGATTAAAATCAGAACTCGGAACCTTCCGCATGTAAAGCGATGCAACATTTCCAATTGTGTATACAAATATACCGGCTTTATAATGCATGTAAAACTGAAGCTTACCAATCAGTATGTATGCATTTAAATCGACTTTTGGATATACAATTTTACAATTTTAAAACATTTTTCTGATTACACCGCCATGCCGTCAAAACCTGAGGGTGTTGAACGATAAAAGTTATACAGCTGTGAAGCTCTGACTAATATCCACCCAAAAATTACGCGTATTTACAAACATGCAAGTTATAAATAAAGTTGCAATAAAACGCTGTAATACCTATTTTTGTCGGCGTAATTTGGGTCGGTAAAGCTTGCAATAGCCACCGGTTTCGAAGAAAGCCACCGGTTCCGAAGCCACCGGTTCCGAAGAAAGCACATGCTGCGCTTGAAATGCACTCCTGTTTGACGGGTCACAGGTTGATAAATGCAATTTTCCAACGATTCAGTGTAACCCCAAATACGTTAACGGCACCACCGACGCCATCGGCGTCGCCTCTTCGCGCAGAGAAGCAAGCGGGGACCGCTTGTCTGCCTCTAAATCGAGTGGAATGGAACACAATTAATGAGTAGTGGTGGAGCAGAATGGAATGGAACTATCACCTACTGCAACGAAATGGAACGGAAAAGAAAATGTTGTCGCGTTTTGATCTTTAGTTCAGGCGAAATTCAACTCGGGGTAGTTGGCAAACACGTCATAAACATGTCATATATACAAAATCGGGATCATTTCTGACAGCCAACTATTTTGTTTAGTCTCCTGAACCAGCAATTGAAACACAATAAATGTGGCACGAGGCCACGTCACTGTTGAACGACATCTTCTTTGTTGTGGGTATTATTAATGTCACAAAACTAAATCTAGTCGAAGTTCGGAAAGTTTGAGAAACTTATTGCGCTCTACGGTGCATGAAATACACGGTGTAAACAACCGCAATGACAGACACGCCAAAACACCGGACCTTTCATGCTGTTGGCGGTCTTGACCATACAGACGCACTAAAGAACGCCAATAGCATGACAAGACCGGTGTTTTGACTTGTCCGCGTTATGGTCGTTCCCCTACTGGCTAACTTATGTTTGATTTGATAAAAGTAGAGGAAGTGCAAATTTGATCATATTTATGACATCCTAAAATGGAAAAATAAGGGAGAATGAATTGAAATAAAGTGAGAAAAGAAATGTCAGATTCACTTCAGAGGCTGCAGAGTCTGGACTAGGGCTGCCTTGCAGAGTCCTTTCTAGTCGCCGATTCTCTATGGATTATAGCTCTCTGCATAACAGAAATATTCGTTTATCCCTCATTCCCTCCCCTCACTGTAAGGCATACCTTACAGTAAGGGAGGGAATGAGGGAGCTATAATCCACAGAGACTCGGCGACTAGAAAGGACTCTGCAAGGCAGCCCTAGTCCAGACTCTGCAGCCTCTGAAGTGAATCTGACATTTCTTTTCTCACTTTATTTCAATACATTTCCCCTTATTTTTCCATTTTAGGATGTCATAAATATGATCAAATTTGCACTTCCTCTACTTTTATCAAATCAAACATAAGTTAGCGAGTAGGTGAACGACCATAACGCAGACAAGTCAAAACACCGGTCTTGTCATGCTATTGACGTTCTTTAGTGCGTCTGTATCGTCCAGACCGCCAACAGCATGAAATTGAAGACGTTGAAATTGGAGACTTAAATTCGAGACGGTCTATAGACGTCTCGAATTTAAGGCAGTTATTATCAGTTTGAACTTCGAAGAGGCATCTATCAACGTTTGAAACTATCCAGGCGCACCCTATACTATACACTGCTCGCTGGCACTATTGCACATGCGTCTCACTCCACAGACCTGCACTGTATCAGCAACAGACTGGCCGCCACCCGCCACGCACCATGGACCACCCGACCCGTCCTACGTCACGTGACCGCCCCGAGGGCAAGTTACAGGTCAGGGTAGTCTGCACCCGGCCCGGTCCATAAACCGTGGCGGAAACAGACGTGTGGAGGGGAGGAGAAGCAAATTACCGGTGACCGGATTTGTTATTGCCGATTTAAATGACTTAACCTTCGCCCTACGGGAGCTTTTTTCACCTTCGCCCTACGGGGGACTGCCAGCCCCCCCTGTTAACTTCCAAACCAAGCAACTTAGAGCAATGCTGTAAGAACCAGCATGTTGCCTGTCATGAGATAAATCTAACAATATGCGATTTTTAGGTTTCAGGTCAACGGGTGACCTTCCAGGTCAAGTGAATGACCTCGGATTTACCACGTCCAGAACAGCGATTTTGCTCTTCAGAAAACCTAAAAATTAGAAATTGATAAATGTAAATAAAAAGGCATGTTCCTAGACCAGTTTTGGCTCAGAAATACAGAAAAGGTAATGATTTGTTCGCATCTTGTCAAAAAAAAGTCAAAAAAAGTTATTTTAAAAATTACGTCATCAGTTTCTTACACTTCGAGAGCCATCACTCAGTCAAAAATGAAGATATTGCTTTGAAATTTGGTATGGGGTTGTCCATACTCAGTTCTCTCACATATATTCCATTTTTTAACAACTTTGAAAATTTTGATTTTGTGGGAAAAAACAGTTTTTTTTTAATTTTGGGAGTCAAAAACCCAAAATTTTGCAAATCTAAGATGGCCATTTTAAAGAGAATGCCATTTTGTATCTTGGGTGAATTGCGTTTGCAATTTTCTTAAAAACCCTGTTTTCTACGATTTTCCAATATTTCTCGTTTTTTTTACCAACATGACGTCATCAAAACATGATTATCTCCCAAACCACTTCACCAATTTCAATTAAATTTGTACTGCTTAAATATATTTGTTGTAAACTCAGCTACCAAACATTTCAGGAAGATGCGCCGCATGTGTAAAAAGTTATTTAATAAAAACCTCAGGGGGGAGGGGGCTGTCAGGACCCCCGTAGGGCGAGGGTTAAACGTCTAAAATTCGCATTTCAATGATTACATTGGTGTTCAATTATCACACTAAAACCATATTTAATGAGCCTTCACATAGCTATGGGTAAGTTCGGGATAAAAATCAGCAAATAAAGAATACCGACGTCAAGTCAGTCTGCTGAAGCACTTGTAATCACAAATGTCGCCAGCACCTGTGTTCTCGTGTATTTCACGAGCGTCCTGCGACCTGCACTATTACCGAGTAACCTCCAGCCAATTCCTGTTATACTTCGGTGATTTCGAACGCACTTGTGCCACTGAGAAACACTTGGAAGCTATGAGAAAGACAATCCGGAAAGGCTGGTTAGGAGAGCAACTAGTGACAAAACAAGACGAGGTTCCCTGTTTTAGCTACTAGCTCATGCCTACCGGCCAGAGTTCGCCATGGGTTGGGCTGGCCCTATGTGCCTTGGGCTGGGCCTGGGCTGGGCCTGGACTGGGCCTCGGCTGGGCCTGGGCTGGGGCTGGGGCTGGGCCTGGGCTGGGCCTGGGCTGGGCCTGGGCTGGGCCTGGGCTGGGCCTGGGCTGGGCCTGGGCTGGGCCTGGGCTGGGCCTGGGCTGGGCCTGGGCTGGGCCTGGGCTGGGCCTGGGCTGGCCCTATGTGCCTTGGGCTGGGCCTGGGCTGGGCCTGGGCTGGGCCTGGGCTGGGCCTGGGCTGGGCCTGGGCTGGGCCTGGGCTGGGCATGGGCTGGGCCTGGGCTGGGCCTGGGCTGGGCCTGGGCTGGGCCTGGGCTGGGCCTGGGCTGGGCCTGGGCTGGGCCTGGGCTGGGCCTGGGCTGGGCCTGGGCTGGGCCTGGGCTGGGCCTGGGCTGGGCCTGGGATGGGCCTGGTGGGCCTGGGCTGGGCCTGGGCTGGGCCTGGGCTGGGCCTGGGCTGGGCCTGGGCTGGGCCTGGGCTGGGCCTGGGCTGGGCCTGGGCTGGGCCTGGGCTGGGCCTGGGCTGGGCCTGGGCTGGGCCTGGGCTGGGCCTGGGCTGGGCCTGGGCTGGGCCTGGGCTGGGCCTGGGCTGGGCCTGGGCTGGGCCTGGGCTGGGCCTGGGCTGGGCCTCAACTGTAAGGAAATCACTGGGCTCTGGATGGGCCTGGGCCTGACAATTGTGAAGTAATGCACGCGCCGCACAAGCTCAGGTCAGAGCTCAAGAATATTTTAACCCGCAGTTCACCTACACAGCAACACACTGTTGCTGTGGCTGTGTTTTTTTCTGGTTGGCATAGTTGGTTCATTGTTTCACATTTATAGTATACAAGTAAATATGCTAGGATAATTATTGTAAATTTTGTGAAAATAATGATATGCTCAATCTGATCGGGCCGGACCGGGCCTGGGCTCAATATTATGAATTTGACCGGGCCTGGTCCGGGCCTGGGCTTGGTGTTCATGGGCCTGGGTCGGGCCGGGCTGGGTGTTGGTGGGCCCGTGACGAACACTGCTGCCGGTGCATTGCCTAATCGCCATGCAGCATCGGAGCCGCCATCAGCGGCCGCCTTCCGCCGACCTTTGTTCGGGCTCTATTGACAGCCGACATCGCGTGTGCCGGTTCTGCCCGACAGCCGTGGTTGGCCAGCCACTCGGGTGCTATGTGAACACGGGGTACTATCAACCCTCTGCCCGACAGCCGTGGTTGGCCAGCAACTCGGGTGCTATGTGAGCACGGTGTACTATCAACCCTCTGCCCGACAGCCGTGGTTGGCCAGCCACTCGGGCGCTATGTGAACACGGTGTTCTATCAACCCCCTGCCCGACAGCCGTGGTTGGCCAGCCACTCGGGCGCTATGTGAACACGGTGTACTATCAACCCCCTGCCCGACAGCCGTGGTTGGCCAGCAACTCGGGTGCTATGTGAACACGGTGTACTATCAACCCTCTGCCCGACAGCCGTGGTTGGCCAGCCACTCGGGTGCTATGTGAACACGGTGTATTATCAACCCTCTGCCCGACAGCCGTGGTTGGCCAGCCACTCGGGTGCTATGTGAACACGGTGTATTATCAACCCTCTGCCCGACAGCCGTGGTTGGCCAGCCACTCGGGCGCTATGTGAACACGGTGTACTATCAACCCTCTGCCCGACAGCCGTGGTTGGCCAGCCACTCGGGTGCTATGTGAACACGGTGTATTATCAACCCTCTGCCCGACAGCCGTGGTTGGCCAGCCACTCGGGTGCTATGTGAACACGGTGTATTATCAACCCTCTGCCCGACAGCCGTGGTTGGCCAGCCACTCGGGCGCTATGTGAACACGGTGTACTATCAACGCTCTCAGCCCGATAGCCGGCCGACCGGGCGGCGCACAAGAGGCTCGCCAGAGGCGCACTCAGCGCCCGCCCGTGCCGGGGCTGCAACCTACATCCGATATTCTCCGACCCAGACATCACCGGGAAACACCTAACACTGCACCTCAACGCACTCACTACACGGCAGCACGTGTCCTCCCTGGCTTCACTCTTACCCCGCCGGCACCCGGCCTGGGCGCGCCCCTGCGCGGCGGTGACGCGACCTCCCGCCGCTGCGGGACGCGGGTGTGCCGCCGCCGCGCCTGTGTGTTGGAGTGACGGCACACGCCGTCATTCCAGTGGGCGGCGGGGGCGGGGTGGCGGCAGGCGGCGGCGGCGGCGACGGCGAACCACTGCAGTGAAGAGACGGCGCCCATAGACACTGCTAGCAAGATACAGAGAGAGGAGAGAGAGGGGGACGGCTACACCGACGGAGACTGACGCAGACTACTGACGTAACGAGGTGAGCTTATCAGGGTCAGCTGACGTCAAGCTGCCGTCAAGGCTGACGTCTGCCGGATGTGACATTGGTGCTGGTTAGTATCCACGTGCCGTGCGCGGCGCGGTGGCTGGTTTGTGCATGGGTGTAGGAATAGAGGGGGTGGTCAAGGGCCCATGCCACCCCCGCTTATTGGTCAAAGTTGTTGCCTACATCTTTTGTTTTGTTTAATGAGGAAAATTTGATAAAGCAAAATGTTCGCCAAGACGAAGGGCTCACATATGCAAAGAAATATTGCATAGGGAATTTGTTTTCTCTCAAGACGAGATCCAAGTATAACTGCCCCCCCCCCCCCATACACACTTGTCATGACGTCCCTGGGCTTGTTATCACGCCCGGCGCGGGGGGCTGGCTAGTGGCCACGTGCATAGACGTAGGAACGGGGGAGGGGACCGTGGGTGCCATGTCCCCCCTACTTTTCAGGCTGGGGTGGGGGGCAGCAATGTTAACTGCCAACCCCCCCCCCCCCCTTTTTACGATTTTTCCTCCTTCGATCACTGCTATTGGTTCGATATGAATGCTTTAAAGTTGCGAAAATAATGATGAATTCACAATACCGCAATGCCATAACCCATAAGCGCAAGAACCGGAGGGCCGGGGAGGCCAAGCCCCCAATTTTTAGGCTGGAGATTCAACAATATTAAACCGCGCCTCGCTGGGGGGGGGGGGGGCAAAATCTGCCCCTCCCTCTCCCTCCCGAATTTTCTCAATAACTTGAAAACTATGATGAATATCGACGTAAAACTTTGTGTACTTTATGCTATATCAATTCCACGTTTTCTAATCAAATTTCAAAGAAATTGATGTTGTGCTTTGGGAGATAATGACGTTTTAGTCACGTCATGTCATGCCATTTCTGGTGGAAAAACGATGCATGTTTGAAAAATCATAGAAAATCGAGTTTTGATGCAAATTGCAAATACAAAACCCAAAAGAAGGCAAATAAGATTATCTTCGAAATGGTGATCTCAGATTTTCAAAACTTTTGTTTTTACCCTGCAAATATATGTTTTTTTTTTTCTCGGAAGAATTTCCTTAAAATCGTTTTTTAAATATATTATAAAACGGAAGATTTATAAGAGAACCAAGTATGGACGATACCCAAACCAAATTTCAAAGTAATATCTTTATTTTTGACTGACTTTGGCTCCCAAGTATAAGTAACTCATGACGTTTTTTAAGTTACGTTTTTTGGCTTTTAGTGACCAGATGAAAAATAAATGCCAACCCTGTATTTCCGAGGCAAAGCTGGTCTATACAATGTTTTGTTTTGTTTAGATTAATCAATTTCAAATTTTATATTTATTGTGACCTGATCTTGACCTGAGGGCCCTTATATAGGGTCAGGTTGTGAAAATGGCTGCTACTATCGAATTATACGTGTAAAATAACCCATACATGTGTCACATGGCTTTCATAGACCTGTAACATTTTGTGACCTGACCTTGCCCTGGAGGGCCTCTGATAATTACACGCCCTGGAGAGGGAGAGGGAAGAGAGGGATTCCGCCCCCCCCCCCCCTAAGACCTCGAAAACCACGCAACGTAGCGACAAGCGGAAAACGGTGTTAGATAGCTCGAGACATGCTCTATCGTAGGTTTATCGGTCTTTTTTTAGGTAAGGTCGCCGGACTCACAGGGTCCATTCCATCCATCCATCCAATAGCCGGCCTTACAGGGTCCATTCCATCCTTTCATCCAATAGCCGGACTCACAGGGTCCATTCCATCCATCCATCCAATAGCCGGACTCACAGGGTCCATTCCATCCATCCATCCAATAGCCGGACTCACAGGGTCCATTCCATCCATCCATCCAATAGCCGGACTCACAGGGTCCATTCCATCCATCCATCCAATAGCCGGACTTACAGGGTCCATTCCATCCATCCATCCAATAGCCGGACTCACAGGGTCCATTCCATCCATCCATCCAATAGCCGGACTTAGAGGGTCCATTCCATCCATCCATCCAATAGCCGGACTTACAGGGTCCTGCTTTGATCAAACTTGTGCGACCAACAACGCAGTTTATCAAGTCAGCTGCAACCTTTGCCCAGCCACATAAGTGGGGGGATTGCCAATGCATACAGAGAATGCATGCAGAGTCAGAGAAAGGTTCTTTGACCACCGCCGCGCTGCGTTCAAGGATATCAACAACCAAGGGCGGATCCAGGGGGGGGGGGGCGAACGGAGTCATCCCCCCCAAGCCTGTTTAAGGGGGATCCAAACTATGTTTTGCCCCCCCCCCCCCCCAAGACGTGAAATCTAATGCATGCTATATTTGCGTTTTAGAACGGTACTGGGTATCCCAAAATTGCAGCAGTCAAAATCAAGCTAGCCACAGTCAAAAACTGAAAAATTTCGCGGCGCTTCGCGGCATGACACAAGTTTCGCAATTGCATATACAAATTTGGAAAATTAATTCCATTAAGTGTCTTGCAGAGGCTCTCCTTGGCGGTAATTGCTGGCCCCAGGGCCAACTCTCTTCATAAAATATTATCTTTAAAGCGGGCTACATGTTTAGCTTGTCTGCCGAGTTCCGAAAAAGGCGACGCGAACGCAAAGACGCGGACTTCGGCAACCGGAAGCTGTTCCAGCGGTGCCCAACTTGTTGGCCCGAAGAGCTAATAGTGGGGACCAGGCCAGGACTATCTCCCCAAGCCATCTCCCCCAGGCTCCTCCAGATCCACAGGGACCATTTATGCGCGGAAATGTCGGTCTGCCTCTTGCTACTTCGAAACCATTTACACCGTTACCAGTTGTTTGTTACAGTTCGGTACATAGGTATGTATACAGACTACAGTTATTAATATCATATGTACTATTGAGCGCAGACTGCCACCGGCCACCGTGATTTACTATCCGAGGCTAATGTATATGAAAAACTACCTTCATTTCAACATTTTGCATCATACCGAGATGTGCAACCAGGAGAAGGGGTTACCTGAGGCTTGGCTCCACTCACGGTCTGGTTCCAATATTAAAAATGCGTTTTCCACGAACTAAAATTAAAATGTTCACGCCGCTTCGCGGCGTCACATCAGTGGCCATCGTCATAACGAAGCCATCGTCATCGTCTTCGTTTCGTCGTAACGCTGAATTGAATGAATAACATTTTTAGCTTCTTATCCTCTACAAGGCTAAGAAGCTAAAAATGCCTATGCTTCTGGGTTTTATCAGGCAAACCCGAGCAAAAAGAAATTCACGCCGCTTCGCGGCGCTAAATACAAAATACCTACTATAACATGCAAATCCACATTAAAAATGTTACAAAGGCTTAAATACACGCATAACAAATTGGGGTACATTTTTTTCTCGTCATTTCAGCCGAACCCCCCACTCAAAAATTAACGGCGACGCCCCTGGGTACAGCTGACATTTGACATAGTTTTTCTCAGTGTAAGGCAATGTCGGAACAATACAAACTGCAAGCTGACATCTTTCCTTTTTCGATATCCCAAAAGGTCGAAAACCTAAAAAAAAAATGGGGAAAAAATCGAAATCGTGTGGTTGCAAAATAAAGTGGCCCAAATCTGGGGAGAAATTCGAAATTGGGGGTAGGTAAGGTCCGCAAAAAAAAAACGGTTTGCCCCCCCCCCCCCCCCCAAACGGCCGGCTGGATCCGCCCTTGTCAAAAACCCTGTTGTGCTTCACTTGCAATCCAGGCACGAATATTATTTCATTCCTGAAGTTCCGATAACGGTGACAATATTATGTAAGTGCCACGGTCATGTTGAACGTAAAGTAAAGGAAACATTTGTATTCGAGACCTCAAACCTGTAATGAACAAAAATGTAGCAAGCTGGCCACTTTTGAGCTAGTAAGCTGTCTGGCACTGACGTTACATGGACCTCCAAGTGTAGTTTATCCTGAATTCGCATCGGTGTATCTAAATTTATTTAGGATCAAAAGGTATTGTATATTGTATTCATTGATAGTCTTCGTAAGTTTGTTTGGCATACGGCTTTGATGTTTTGTTTCATATTATTCAGTACTTGTTATTAAGTTTCGTTCATTACGTGGTACGTTGTGTCTTGTATGATATAGGTGTAATCATATTAGCTACTTCAAAGTACTTGTAAAATAGGCATCACGTTCGCGATATTTAGTGTGTTGTAGTTTGCACTTGCGATTTGCCCTCAGTCACCTGATGAAGGTTTGTGCCGAAATATAGTGACATGTTTTCGACTATTTTACGAACTATTTGAGACTAAGTCATTTGTATTGTTATTTAGTTAAATCAAATAGCGACATTTCTGCTTCGTCAGTGTGCAAATATCGTATATCGAGCTTGCTTCTGCTGACATCGGATCGGATTTGCAGTGGTCCTATCTTCCGGTGTTCGGATTCACAGTGGTCCTATCTTCCGGTGTACCTTCACCTCTTATCCCAGCTCTATCTCTAGACATGATTCGATAAAGCGCAGACAGATGATTTCGGCAGACATCTGATCAGTGGAGTCACGCACTCGAGAATGGCTCGTATTCAGTGGCGGCGGAAGCGGGGGGGGGGGGGGGGCAGAGGGGACAAGGTGCCCCCCCATCAAAAGACGTGGGGGAAAACATATATTTCCCCTCCTCCCCTACACACACAAAGAAAAATGCATGCGTCGAACGCTCATATTTCGGCAGTCGGATAGCTTGAAGGGCTCTCTGTTGGCCTGAGGGGTCCTCTGGTGGCCTGAGTTGGCCCTCTGGTGGCCTGAGGGGCCCTCAGCCAGCCTGAGGGGCCCTCAGCCATCTTGAGGGGCACTTGGTCGGCTTGATAGAGCCCTCTGTTGGCCTGAGGGGGCTCCATAGCCGCCTGAAGGGGCCCTAGGTCGGCCTGACGGGGCCCTCTGGCGGTCTGAGGGGGCATTCTGTTGGCCTGAGGGGCTCTCAGTCGGCCTGATGGGCCCTCTATAGGCCTGAAAGGGACCCTCTGTCGGCCTGATGGGGGCCAATGTCCGATGATATCGGTCCGAGGTGCCCCTCTGACGGTCTGAATGGGCCCTCGGCAAGCTTGAGGGGGCCCTTTGTCTGCTCCAGGAGCCTCTATGCTGCCCTGAGGGGCCCTCGGCCAGCTTGAGGGGGCCTCTGTCGGCCCGTGGCCCTCTCAGCCACTGAGGCCCCTCTATCGGCCTGTGACGGCCCTCGGT